>DF241714.1:1180-68680 GCA_000507305.1 Breviolum minutum Mf 1.05b.01
GTAGTACTTCTAGTTTTTCTAGTAGTATTTCTAGTATAAAATAATATTCTGTATTAATATTCTAACTGCTAGAAAAAATATTCTATATTAATATTCTAACTGCTAGCTGCGAAAAGCTGACTTTCTGATTCTAACTGCTAGGCTTGAAAATTGAATATTCTAAGTGCTAGTCCGTCACTCTATATGATCTTTGCATATTTATATTCACACATAGTTTAATAATATGTATACGATTGCAAATGCATAAATCATTGTATATCTAGTGTAATTGTTTATTTATTTAATATATGCATACATCGTTTATCCCATCATGTCATGCGCACCCCGGAATCTCGCTGGGTTGACTTCCGCTATGGACTTTAAAGCTTAAGCTGAGGCCAAATCAACACCTCCCAAGCGACGGAAAGTGACCAAATCTTTTGGACTTGGTCGATTGGAACGCTTTGTTCCCACTCCGTGAGGGGACTTGGTCGTTTGTCCTGTGGTTGCTATGGAATTCCTGCGGCTCATTTCTCTGAAGCTCTTTGACCTTTTTGAGCACAGAAAGGGAATGAAAACATGTTCAACAGAAACTTCACTTAATTGCAGTACAATCTCTTGGGTGTTGCATCTTCGTTCTACCTTTTGCGAAAGGCTTCGGTCGGAATCTTCTTCCAGTTTGATCGCGCCCTGCAGCTCACGTTCGATCAAATCCAATCGAATTCTAGATAGTAGGCCTTCCATTGACGTCGCATGGTCAAGAAAGATGCTGCAGGCATGATGCGAAATTTGAACCACGTTGCAATGGAGGAAGGGCATGAGATGCATGCTGCATTGTATGAAGAGCAATGGTCAGTCTCTTCCGAAGAAGATAGTCTGCATATGACTTAGGAACAGGATAGGACCTAGAAGTTATACTTAGGAAGTCTTAGGCAAATTCATATTATAGTATATGCTCTTAACATCTTATGAACTCAAAAGTGGTAAAAAGTGACTCACCATGGGCACCACATCCTTTCCACCTAGGTGATTTTCATTTAAGTTTCACATCTCCGTTTCCCTGCTATCAGGCACACAGAATGAGACAGTACCTGGGCATGAATCAGCTCTCTCAGTCGTCAAGCTTAGGCGGTTGGTGAAACACGGTGAAAGTATGATCGCAGACGATGTTTCTTGTTGTGTGTATTTAGATGTGAGAATGTGCTGATTTGATCTGATTTGAGTGATATTTCAACAGGAATGAGCTGGTGTCAGACCGTGCGGCTGTCAAGATAAACTATGGGCCATGAAATGCCATGAGAAGGACTCGCTGATCTGTTCAAACCTGGCAGCCATGACAGTTTTATGTAAAGA
Organism: Breviolum minutum Mf 1.05b.01; assembly: GCA_000507305.1. Lineage (NCBI taxonomy): Eukaryota > Dinophyceae > Suessiales > Symbiodiniaceae > Breviolum > Breviolum minutum. The sequence continues at coordinate 2,513 of DF241714.1, forward strand.
GCTTCACTTTTTGTCCTGACGAATTAGATGAAATTCTTACTGACCCAACGAGAAGTGATAGACATTTCAGCATGCTGGATATTTCCAGTTGTGGAATGGACACCGCTTTTGAAAGGAGATCTTCAATTTTGATTCAGTGCCTTCTTTTACAGGTCTCAAACAGAACTTTCGGGTTTCGGTTTCGCTTCTCCAAGGTGGCTGGGGTTGGTTCCTGGATGATTTGTTCAGTGGCCATGATGATGCTCAACAAAAAGGCGCGGACATCCGAGGGACATCCGAGGTGAAAAAATGTGGAAACATGGGGCCGAAAGCCGAAAGCCCTAGGCCATTAGCACCTTTCCCTATGAGTCCGAAAGCTCAGTGGTGGAAAAGAGGGTGGAACCATGGTTGTCATCGTTCATGTTTTCACAAACACCTACTCTGGTGGACATTGATCATGGTTGATGTGTGAAAACCAGGTGTTTGGTCTTTGGATCTAAGGATGCTAGTGATATTTTCATGCCCCTAGCATGGGTTTTCATCAAGTTCCTGAGGTGCACATTGACAGCAGTGCAGATGCTCTTCTCTGTGCATCTTGGTCATTTTGGTGCATTGAAATTTTAGCTGCATAATCAGCACTGGCCCTTTTCGAGGCAATCTCCGGACTTTCCTAATCTCCAGAAGGCCTCTTACTCCTTCTAATGCCACCAGTTGTATGCGAAATCGGCTCCCAGTGAAGGTGAACTTTTGCAGGTTTCGCAGTTGAAATCCTGCCTGGAGTCTGGAGTTCTGGACCTTCCTTCAGGGGGTTTCATCCATACAGTATGACTGAGCAGTTTTAGCTATTGGAATATCTTCCTAAATTGGCACTTTTTGTTCTACTTGCGCCTCCACACACATATGGGGGGGTTAGAAGATCACCTTCAATGTTTTTTTTTTCAGATTCAGGGCGGCATGGCCCTGTCTCGGTTTTCGGGGTGGTCCTGGCCCAGTGTTTGAGGATGGTCCTACTTTGCAGCTTCCGTTATATACGCTTTGGTTCCATGAGAGACGTCCTTCGTCCCTTGTCCTTATCGATGCAATGCATATTTTGTGGCGAAAAACAGCATATCCCTCCGGCCAGCTTAGAAAATGACATCAAGAGCCTTTCCGTTTTGATGTGATCACTCTGCAAGGGTTAATTGGTCCAATTTCTAAATTATCTGAGGCTGGTCCTTGGTTACTCCTTTCTTTTCTGGCATGCTTCTTACCTCTATGTTGGCATTGAAGCACCTTCGTCAAGTTTTGACCTTGCCCATTTTGGATGCCTCTCACTATAGCTTACCAAACACGTCCTAAAAGGCATCAGAGTGCTGAAAACATCTGATGGAGCTTGAATTTGTATGAAATTTAACGTGTTGGGAGGGATCTTGTGGACGGATATGACCTGTCATGACGACTGTGATGGTGGTACTTTGTTTTGGCCTCAGGCACGCCTCTATGACGCTGGTGGTAGTTTTCAGATGTTTGTCGCCAATCTTAGCTCTTCCCATCGAATGGTTTCTCAGCAAGATTCAAAAAGTTGGTGAATCGAAAAGGGTGGGACAGAGAAGTTCGGAACCATACGACGAAGATGGACGAAGAGAAACGGTTCGTAGTTACATCTAAATCTAGTTACAAAAGTATACAAAAGTGAAAACCATTGTTACTGGCTATATTTTTTTTAATGCCTTGCTGCATTGAAATTTGGACCCGCCACCTCAGGCCTGAAGGTGAGTTTGAAAGATTATTCAAAACCGTCCTTTTTTATTTTTCCCGGTAGAAACATAGGTTTGCTCAGCTTGGGTCAATTCCCTGTACCTTGAGGTTGTATCTCAAGACCTTCCAAGTCAATAGGAGCATGCTTGTGGCCATGCTGCTGATGCTGCTAGGCACTTCTCTCTACGCTTCACAACTTCCCCGTGAAGCTCGGTGATAACTTCTCAGGTCACGTACTTGGATGATATGATCTCAACTAACATCCAGGTCCCTTAGGTCCATTGATGCATTTTGCATCTTGAGGGACAAAAAACCCAGTAGTTGACATGGATCAAGGATGAACTATGATACATATGAATACTGTACATATCAGCTGAAGTCTTAAATGATGCATGAACCTCAGTAGGGATGATTTTCCCTCAATTGGATTTGTTCACACATTTGGGCGCATCCAAGGACAATCTTCCTGGGATTCAGCGCCTTGGCTCCTATAGAGGTCGCCTCGGTCGAATATGTCCCAGCAATTCGAAAGCTTTCGAACCATTGGCCATGTGCCAACAGCCCCCAGCAAGAACCCTTTGAGGGGGAAGTCTTTCATGCTCTCAGGTGGGTGTTTCTCAACATGTTGCTGGCAACTTGGAGTCAGAAGTCAATTGGTTTTTGAGGGACTGCTTTTGGCTGTGAACATTTGTGGAATTGGTGCTGAAGAATAAATGCGGGTTTACCTACTGCTTCTCTACACGGCAAATGCAAGGGGTTTGCTTTTGCATAATGGAGCAGACCAAGATTGAACAACGTTTTCTGGGTGCATTTGACCCAGATGTTGTATTGGCAAACCCTAATCTTTCGTGTTATTTGCAAACGATTCGATTGAGAAAGATCCCAAACGGGGTCATACCTGAAGTGTTTCACCCCAGAGACCGTTTGGCTCCAATTTTCTTTTCTCATCCGCCAGCCATGGGAAGTGGTAGTGAGTCAGACTCTTCCAATGGCAGTCAGTTTGGAAAGGACCCAATTTTTGCCGGGATAGTTGCGATGTTTTCTTCCCCGTGGTTTCGTCAAACACTCCAATGTTCAGCTTCAGGGATGAATGGTGGTGGGTTGTAGTTGTGGTATGAGGTGGTCCGAATTAGGGGGTAGTAAGGCTATGTTACGCTGATTTACTGTGCCAGGATGTGTCGCACCGCATGACTGCTACACGAATGCCTTTTTGCACTGGCATCTTGGTGGAGTTGTGCTTCTGCATGTTGATGACGCAGTGGATGAATGAAAGCAACGAGCCAACGTCTCCTTTGTTTAAACTTGCAGAGGGCACTATAACACACGTATCACGGCGGCACTGAAAGCGTCGTTTGCAGTTCTTTCAGGACAAACTGATCTGCTATGTAGTATGAGTTGCTCTTTCTCTTGGCGATAGAGTGCAGCTTGTCAACGGTGACCTGGTAAATCAATTTACGTAACTTATAGTAGTAAGACGTTGAGGGAAGGGGCTTAGAAATTCAACCAAGTTTGAGTATAGAATTTTTCTGGATGGGCGCCAAAGGGTAAGTATAATTAGTACAATTGAAGCGAGCTTGCTTGGCCTTTGATTCACATGGGTACTGTCGTCAAGACATACATATCTCAGTTATATCTCATTCTTTATCAGAATCAGTTTTACACTTTTTTGTCAGGTCCAGGCAGTTACTAAAGAAATATGCACTTTTTCTGAAAATTCCGAGTTGCAGGTGATTTGGCTGGTTTTTTTGGTTTCTCTGCTGGGTCGTGGCATTTGTTTGTTCTATTCCCGCCGGGCGATTCTACACCGGCGAAGTGGTCGAGTCGTGACGTGTCTTGGGCGTTGTGAACGAACGTGGCGGCATAGGGATGTGTAGGGGATCTTCATAATATATTTTTATCCCCAAGAACCTCCAGCAATCCAACAGTCTAACATTGCTGGTTGAGAAATGAATCATTTGTAATTTTGTAGCCGTAGCCCTTATATTTTGTATTTTATCAGGATTTTATATGCATTTTCTCATTGGAAAACTGTAGGATTTCCAGCCAGCTCAAAATTTGTTCACTGGAGGCTTTGACTGATGAACCGGCAGAAGTTGCCTGTTGGTCAGCCTATGCCAATAGGAACCCGGCCCCCGTATTCATTGGGTATAGATACTGTATATCCAGACTTGCTAGGCTGATGGTACTAGATTGGTGGGAGGTTGGATGAGTTTTCCTTGATAGTTCAATGGTTCCGCCTTGGTAGTAGACGTCAAAAGAGGTTGGTATGGTCCTGTGAAGCCTATTTTGTTCGAAACCTCCGACCTCTCGCAGTGCCCAGGATTCTCTACATGTTCTTTGGGACAATGCAGTGGCTTTTCTATTTGTCAGGTCTCTTTGCCGCACGTTTTGCGGATTTGGGGGTGTTGTTTGCGGGGCTGTTGGATAAGTAGAACGTGGGATACGTCGGGGATCAGGGTGGATGGCGAAGGTACTTGTACCCTTCGTGTGCATGTGCTCTATTTGATTACTTGGTTCCCGTGTCCCTGGAAGACAATTTCACACAACCACACGGGCGCACACTTCATGTTGTATCTCCGATGATGTCCTTGCTTTGGTCAAACCAGACACTTAGTCATATATCAAGTATATATATAATCATATATCAAGTATATCCAGTATAACTAAGTTGTCTTGTCTAAGACTAAGACGTTGCAATTCGAACCACTGAGTACTATCGAAGACCAATCGACGCAATCAACCGACGTCACAGACCCAATCAAACAGCCAACCAATGCGTAGTGAAGTTAGGTTACTACGTTGCCTCTGATGCAGCAAGCACCGTGCATCGGTGTCACAAGGTGAATCTACATTTGGAGAATCTGGATGTGAATTGACTAATGTTGGGACAGATTTTGGCAAAATCCCCAACTGCGGTTGGTTGTGCAAGCTGTATCATGATGTACCATACCAACCGCTTTTTCATGGTTAAAACATCAGGGGAAGTTTGACCTCGCTCTCCTTTTTCAATCCAAGGTTTTCTTTCCAAATCACACCAGCTTTTCCAACTGCTTGATGGAGCATAACTGGAACTACAGCGCCTGTGATTTTGGAGTGAAAGGCAACTGCAGCATGCCCTTTGATCCTGAGCACCACTATCGAAGCTCGATCCTCATGTGGTTCATGGCTGAACCATGAAATATTATTTAACACTTTCCAGATCTTTCCAGAGACTTTACGGCACTGCTTAGTTTTTTTTTGTGTTCATCTCTTCAGCTCTGGCACGCATAGTACTTTTTAAAGATGACAGGGTGGCTCAACCACCTGATAGGATTGACCTCCCACAGCCAGGAAGAGGAGAATGTGTGTCAACGATTTCTGTGGCTGGACTGCCATGCTGCATCTCCGAGACCATCCAGATTGAGACGCCTGTGATGACCATTTGTGGAGTTTCATGCAATGTGGGAATTTTGTTCCTCAACTTGCCTGCAACGCAAGGTTTATTGTTTTACTTGTGCTGGCTGCAACGTAGCTCGGAACCCAACTTGTGTTTAAAAAAGCCATGTCGTTGTAATTGATAACCGTGATGTTTTTGTTGCATGAATTTCGTCCATCCGTCTAGCACCACCAAGTGCTCCTAATCTGTCCGAGTGCTCCTTTCCAACACTTCGAAAATCATGTCCCATTGTTGGAAATAAATAGTTTTTGACTCAAATAGATGAAATATACAAATTCCTGATAGTGGCTAGCTATTTTGCTGGTGGGTTGGGTGCTGCGACATGGCTATTTTGCCTCACAGCTGGGCACACCTGACTTTACCAAGGACATGGCAAGGGCAAGGGATGGAAATGAGGTGGAATTTGTGTGGAGGTTTGACATGGCTTTACAAAGACTTAGAACGGGGTGCAAAACCTCAAAATGTATCAATACTTTACATGCAACACATCCTCATGTTCCACTTTTGGTTTAAATTTGCATTCTGGTCATTTCTCGCTTGAAGTTGCTACTTAAAGGGGTTGAATTTTTGAAGAGTTGCGTTATATTGTATAGTTCTGATGTAACTTCATTTCGATTCAACTTCTCAGGGATGACTTTTCAAAGCGCGAGTAGCTGGCCCGTGACCATGACATGCCATGAGGATTCATGGCTGGACATTCTGGATGCGGTGATCTTCAGTGCCAACCTAGAACTGCCATACGTGAGTTGCTTGGATTCTTTTGAGACTCAGCTTTTTCTGTGTGTTTTTTGGGTGGAAGCCGGGAGCATAATACAGCTTTTTGGAGGTGAACTTGCCCAAACCTGGTGAGTTCTTTTGCATTCTTTTCGTGGTACGTCATGTATATAAGTAGACTATAGACGGTCGTTTGCAGTTTAGTGACAGTGTTTTGTTTTTTTCCTTTGTGGTCGATTGGTGGTTTGACCTACTTAGCTGTGAATCTGGGGATAGGGACAGTTCATAGAGAGATTTGACGCAGAAGGCGGAGCATGTTGGGAAGACACGTGGGTGGTTTATTTCTAGGGAGCTGCCGAAAGACAGTCCTCAGTGAAAGAGAATCAGTCGTAGTTCAAGGTGGAAATCCAACTTTTAAAAATTCAGATGGAATTTGCTGGAATGCCACCTTGGATTTTCAATCATGTGCCTGGAACATGAGAACCAGGAAGGGAGAGAGATTGGTTCATAAGATGGAGTCGATGTCTACTTTCCTCGAAGCTTTGCGTTGCGCTAAAGGAAACCCGGCATATGGATTCTCCCCTGACGGCAGACCGCAGCAACAAGACACTTGGCGAGTCCATGCAGTTCCTCGTCCAGAAATTCTCTTGCAATGGCTTGTTTGAGATGGAAAGTTTCCGATTTCAAAACTTGAAAAGGGATGGGCGTCTATAGAAAAGTTCGCATGATGCGATGCCGCCAAATACGACTTGGGGAGCTACAGTCGTGATTCCGGAATATTTCAGATGACGTCAGAAACCAAAGGCTAGCTTCACTTCTGACCTTAAACTTTCAACTCCAAAATGCTACTGGCTCATGTTGCACATACTGAATTTACATTTCCCAACAAAATTCCCAGAGGTGCGATGGATTTTCCACCATTTTTTGTGAGGTTTACATGACTTTTGCTGTGGCCTTTGCCTCGGCGGTTGGCTCCTGCATCGTGTATTCGGCCTTGGTGCCGCTGGCGGCTGCAGCGGCATCCAACAGCGATGAAACCGATATGGAAGTGAAGCTGGGAGCGCCTAGGCGCGAGGATCAGCGTCAGGTAAGTGGGCTTAGTATTTGGTGACTAGGGGATTATATAGTAGGGATATGTAGGGATTACAGCTACTAATTTCAAAGAATCATAAAATTTCCTGGTCCTAGTGGATATGGAGCTAGAAAGCGCTACACAAAATATTCAAATGGGCAGCAGTTAGATGAATGAATGATAGCACAACGAATATAAGTTGTTGAAACAATCAGTATCACAAAATAACGAATATGCAAGTGGGTACCCAATGTGAAACAAAACATGAAATTTGGGATTGTATATTATATATACGTATATTATATATTATATAATTATTATATTACGTATACTTTGGGTGTATTCCACGCATGGGATGACCATGTAAGGATCAATCACAGGGACAGGTTATCACATACACACACATATGCATCTACACATCTATAATTTTATATATAATATATTATTATCTCCCGCTGTTGATAAAGGAAATCCTGCACCAGCTTACATATGTACTTTTTCCCACTATTTACAGGGTTTTATACACAACAAGGGTTAGCTAGATTTTTTCCATCAGCCGTATTTTCATTGCTTTGGGGATTCTTTGAGCATTTAGCAACTAGCACTTCAAACTTCCCAGATTTGAATCACTTCAACTCTGCCCAACATTCCAGATTCAAAGTCCTCTTTACGACTGCAGCACTAGCTTAGCCTTCCATTGCGTGTTTGAAGATCAATCTCTAAAGATGTATTGTTTTTCCATGTTTTTCCTATGCATCGCATCAACAATTCGCTTGCTCAGGATGGTCAACCGGTGATGGTTTACCAGGATTTGAGTGATGAAGATGACAGAGGCATCCTTTGTGCCGAGCAAAGAGTGGTGCGCCGAGGCTATGCTGTTTCGGCAGATGCTGGTGAATATATGGTGAGATTCACTGATGGCCTTGATCCTGATGTAGGCGATGTTGGGCCTGTTGGGGGCGGCTCTTGGCATGTGGTTCCTGTGTGTTTTCTAGTGATTAGACAAGGAAAGGTGCAACGCTGAAGATCCAACACGAGCTTAAGTTCAGTGGTAATGAGAACTTCGGAGGCGCCAATGTGTAGAAAACGTCATCCCTCAACAAGTTGGGTATTGGTATTGTGCATGAATCACGCATGCACTTCACAACCACGGAGAAAAACAACATTGTGAACGACCTTCTATTAGTACCTTAAATCATCCGTAGAGCAATAAGCCGCCTGCTCACGAGAGATGCACTCCCGGAAGCTCATGTAACCCAAAAAATCGAGGCTTTCCAAAAGAGACATCCTTTTCCGAAGCTCCACTTTCAAGGTACATATTAATTTGCGATAGTTTCCAGGGATGTAAGGTAGTTGTAACCTCAGGAAACCCTGCTTGTTGTCAGTGGGTAGATATATTGATTGAGATTTGTAGGGCCAGTGCATGAGCTACCACGAAAGCTCCGCTAAGTCTGGTGGCTAAGCCTTTGCCAATTTGCTTTGGATAGCTTAAAGCTGCCAAGGATATGTGATGTTTGTTAAGTGAATCTTTTAAATATAGTTTTTTTCCCGGGGCATCCAACGGCTTGCCCTAAGTCACTCTCCCCGGCCCCGATTTTTAAATATATGATGTAATTATTATATACAGTTACATTTAGCATATTGTATATAGATGTCTTTTGGGCCATGTCTATGATGTGGATGAAGTTATTTCAAACCACCAGCTGAGCTGGCTGAGCTGGCCAGGCACGTTTCCCGTGCAGCAGTTGCATCCTGACTTCTCCAAGGATGACACATCCATGCCCTGTTGCTCTGGCTGGTGGCACCTCAAAGAGCTCTACAAAGGAGGTGAGGCTACCCATGACCCATGAAAGCTGTCGTTGGAGCTGTGTAGGTGAAAGTGGTGGGACCAATGTCCAATCATGGTTATGTTATCCGCGTTTTTTGGTGAAGGGTTTCCCGGGTAACATCTCCGAACCAAGGACACGGTAGGTTATGACACCTGGGCTTTTGTGGATTGATGGCTGTCCCAGGTGAACTGGAGCAGTTCGAATGTCGAGCTCAGGTAGCTCAGCAGCAGAAGGAAAACACACCGTGGGAGTCAGTGGGAATGCTGATGTTTGTTTTTCAGTTGATCTGAGACAACAATGAAAATGACGTCCGCGCACATAGAAAAACATTCCATTTTTTTGTATCTACATTTTTCGAATCCCTTTTTTACATGTGTATCCTATATGTTTGACAAGTTTATCAGTTTGGCCCGAACTTGTTTCCAGCCCGCTGGTGCCCGGCCGGATTGTGGAGAGATGAAGCTTTATCTTTTGCAAGCGATTGCTTGGAGCACGGGATTTGCGGCGCAGTTTGATGCGCATTTCGAAGAAGCAGCGAGAAGGAACAACATCTCTTGGGCCAAAGAAGAATCAGAGATCCGCCAGAAGCTCAAAAACCTAGAGACAAGGTTCAAGAAGAAACCCAACATCATTTACATTTTAGCTGATGATATTGGTTTCGGTGAGCTAGGTTGGCAAGGTGGTGGGAAGCACCGGGGAACACCAGGTCCTGGCTTGGATGCAATGGCCTATGAGGGCATGCGCTTTTGGTCTTCATATGCCGAGCCCTCATGTACACCCTCCCGAGTGGCCATCATGACGGGCCGCCATCCAGTCCGGACAGGCCTCACCACGGTGCTGTGGCCAGGACAGGTGGAAGGCTTGTCACCAGAGGAAGTGACTATTGCAGAGCTCTTGTCCACGGTGGGCTACAACACGGCCATGTGGGGTAAGTGGCATTTGGGTGAGGAAGTTGAACATGCCCCTGAGAACCAGGGCTTTGACTACGCCTATTATGGCCTCTTCAATGGAGGCCCAGATTTGTGGCCTGATGCATACACCATGCAAGATGATGCACCCAATGCGCACTCACCCAAATTCCTGGATTTTCCAGGAGTGGAAGCTTACAAAGAGGAGACAGGCATCGACTTGTCAGTTTCAGCTTATTGTGGCCGCAAGGGCCAGCTGCGTGAAGCTATCCAGGGCGTTCCCGGCAGACCTGGACCTAAACGCCAGGAAGCCTTTGAAGAAGAGTCGATTAAGCAGATCCTGAAATATGTCAAGGAGAAGGCCAAGGATGAGAAACCCTTCTTCATCTACTGGGCAACCTATGCCCAACAACTGCAGGGCTCCACTCCTCATTTCAAGGATGCGCACGTGGATCCGATGAATGCTCAAGCTTCCATGATGGCGGCTCATAGCTCCTACGTTACACAGCTTTTAAAGACATTGAAGGAGGAGAAGATTGCGGAAAACACTCTTGTAGTGTGGATCAGCGATAATGGTCCTATGTATGCCTTCTATCCCAACAGTGGCTATTCCTGGCTTCGTGGTCAAAAAGGTCAAGTCTTGGAAGGGGGCGTGCGCATTCCCAGCATGGCATGGTGGCCGGGCATGATAGAAGCTAACCAAGATCCCCTTGATCTCCTACACATCACAGATCTCTACACCACCGCTGCGCGCTTGGGGGGCGCCCTGGATCATATCCCCAATGACCGCGTGATGGATGGGGTGGATCAGGCTGCGCTGTTGCTGTTGGGGGAAGGTCATGGGCGGCGGAAGGCCATCTTCCATTACAGTGGTGACCAGTTGGGTGCTCTCCGTCATGGTGATTTGAAGGCGCATTTCCTGGCAGGATCTTCGGGAGGTTTGCCAAAGATGGAAGCCTACAACGTTCGGCGGGATCCCGGGGAGAAGTATGGCCAGTTCTATCCATATTTGTGGACCGTCACTCCATTCATGAACGCTGTCAAAGCACACAAACACATGATGCAAAGATTCCCGAATCGTGGCAGTGCTGAGCACGCCAAGTCCTGCGCAAAGGAGGCCACTGGGTAGTGTTCAAAGTTGATTGAAAACTTTTGAAAAAGCTCGCGGTTCACGAGTTGTTCCCGGATATCATCCGTTTTGAAGTACAGACTGGACATTTTAACAGACCGTCCATTCCAATGTTTGACTGCCACAAGGGCAGTCTTTCTTCAGCGACCAGAGAAATGGTGTTGAAACCCAAAGGCGATGGTTGTTGGTTGTAAGTTGTTAGGGTGATGGAAGGCCCTGTTGAGACTTGGGTGAGGTCATGACTTGGGTGAAGGATTTCTTTCATCCGCAACCATGGATTTTCAACGTTAACTTCTGAGGTAAAGTGATTTAGAAACCAGCAAACACAGTTTTGGGACAGTGCTTTGCCACAGTGCGGCATTCTTTCTTGAGGTCTTGGATGCCTTCCGATCCTTGTTATGCTTGCAGCTGCCCTTTTTGGTGTGCCAACCTTTGCTTCAGCCTTTCTTTGGTCAGCCTTTTTTTTGAATCACATCAGACGTCCTCACTTTTAGAATTTGTGAGTTTTTCTTCTTGACAAACTTACCATCAACTAACGTACCTTGTGTTGGATAAGTATACAATGCCCAAGTTGTTTTTTTGTTGCAAAGATTCAGTTCCCGCTGTTTGAAGTTTGGTGCCGTTATCCATGGACCTGGGGACCGCCCCACCACTGTAGGTGTGGCGTCTTCATTTCATCTCTTTCCGCCTGGATCTTGTATCTTGGGGAGGCCAGGGCAGCGATCTGTTTCGAAGATGGATCGGTAGGTCGAAGGTATAGCTATAGATAGATTGACTTGGCCACACCGGACCTGGAAGACTCATAAGTTGGTGAGCTGCAGACATGCGAAACAGACATGGAGGAGGGTTTCACTAGCAAAATCGAAATTGCACGTGAATGAAGTAGTTTGACCTTGTTTTACCCGTTTTTTTTGTGATCAACCGGTGCTTCGCGTTCAATTACTGTATATCATGCAGTGGATGGTGGCCAGCTCATTCTTCAAACAATAGCAACTTTGTGCATGTAATAGTGATGGCCATTCAGGGCCATTCATCCTTGATTGTGCGTCTAGTACGGAAGCTGCGCTTCAGTCAGCCGCGATTGGAGACTGGCAGTGGGCATGAGAACCCTCGAAGATGGACTCATTGTAAGCTGAGTGTTGTCAGGTGTTTAGTTTGTCTTTGTACATCAGAAGATATACTATGCAAACATATGCCACTATTTGCACACACACACACGTACAGATGCATAGTACATCAATATGTGTAATTATTGTAGTAAGGTACACATATATATATATATATATTATATACATAAGTAGTATTTGTATGGATCTAGAATAATTCAGCATCATTGTACATGCACGCACTGTTATTGTGGACCTTTCAGAAAGCTACCATTTGTTTCTGCCTGAAACGGAAACATCTTTGACGCTACCATTCGCGGGAAAGGTGGCAAAATTTTTGCCTTGAGCTCCGTTAGGCACGACGATGCTGATCGGCAAAAACATTATTTGGGGGTTGATGGATTTGGTGAAGATCTTCAGTTGCGGACGGCCTGATGCCGTTGTATGCCGCATCCAGCCCATGGAATATTTGCAGAAGGCGACCAGTAGCAAGTTAGGGTCACTTGGTTGCCAAGATGTGTGAAATAGTGAACTTCTTTTTTTATTGGTTTAAAGGTGGAAAGATCACGTTTCAAGGTCAAGGCGAAATCTTTTTATCATTTTAAGCCTCAACCTTTGATGGGTCAGGGTTCTTCAAGATAGGGTTGATGAAGTTGCAAGGATACGCTGTTGGAAAGTCTTTCACCACTTCCCAGAGATTCATGGGCACAACAGGCAAGTCTGGGTTGGCCCAAGTGGCATTGTGGCATTTCTTGTGGAGATTGCTGGGTCATTGCACCAGAAGCGACTGCAGCACAAGGAATCCAAACTGCAGGAGTTTCCTGGTGATTCTGGCAGATGTCTTTGATACCGTCTTGGCGTCCAAAAAGTCCTAAAACGCTTTCTAGAACCGACCTTTTGCATGTCAGCATGTTCATGGAGTTTAGTGGCATAAACTATATAGTATCAACAGTTAGCTTGATAGCCCTCAGCCACCACAGTGTTGCAAAAAATCCATGGTCGAACCAGCATAAAAAATGATGGACCCGAGGCACATGGATTGGTTGCTTTCAGAGAGTCAGAAGAACAAGGACAAAGAGGAGTACCTGGATTTTATCAACTCACCCCTGAAGGGGTGTATGTTTGGAGGGTCCTGATGATTTAGCTACCCATGGGGGGAGGGATTTTGGAAGGATTACATGAACTAACTAGGATTGAAACTGCGTAACTGCGCTGTGTCAATGAAGTGCAATGTTTTCAGTGGATTGAAGGCAGCCACAACTACTGTTGATACTCAGAAAAAGGATAGGAGATGATGGGAAGAGGCATGCTTGGCATTTAGATATCCAATGGATTTCAAGCGGTCGTATGCTTTCATTTTTTCATCAAACCTACAATGTTACTTCTGATTCCAATCTATAATTTCTATATTTCTAATGCTTTTGTTCAATTTAGTTGCACGCAGATTTACAAATTTTCACAGCAGGATGATTGGCCCCCATAGTTTTAGCATATTTTAGCCATATCCAGGGCCAGAGGGTGCCCGCGCTACTCACTGCATCAACTCGAATCGAGGATTTGAGCTCATACACACAAAATATAACACTCTATTACATATATAAGCGGGACAGTGGTCTGAAACATTTTTTTTAATTCTCTGCATCCTTGGGAAGATGATCCAATTCGATCTAATTTGATCTTCAACATTCTTTAACTGGGTCTCGACCACCTTGCAATATATATCCCACTCAACCAAATTGGTGATGGCTGGGAATATGTGCTACTAAGGTACGCAATGCGGCTTCAAGAAATGCAAATGGAACTCGTAGCAAACTTGTCTTAAAATTGCTCTCGTTGCGTTTTCGCACATGTCAGTCACATTGGTTGTCTTCTCGCAGTTGACCCTGCAGTGTAGGTGACATGTCTGTGGGCAGCCGTGATATATTTGGATCTATTGTTTGCATCATTACCGGCGTCATATTTGATCAATCCTGGATCACTTCAGTTGGGAATCCCAAACTACTACTACCGCACCGTTAATTGACATCTGACGCAACTATCAGTAGGACTTTTTGTTGTGAAAGATACTCACCAAGACAGGGTTTGTGTCATGTCGATATCCTTGGTCAGACATCCAACCGAGGTCATCGAGGAGAAGAAACAGTTCACCTTTCCATGACGCATGCAGCCGACTGTCGTCACAGACGAAGGAGCAAGGATACAACCCGGAGAACCAACATCTTGCGCATATGATGACTTGCACAACAGCGCTGATCAAAGGCATTCTCACTTGGAAGTGATGACTGCCCCTCCATCCGCCCTCCACCTTTTGGTCAGCCTGGGGGCATCAGACGCCATGTGACACTGAAGATTCAAAAAGAATGAGAGGGAAGCGAGCAGGATCCGGCAAGGAGTCTGTGTTTCCATCATGATGGGACCACACACTACTACGTTAGGAGCAGGCTAAGATTCAGACGCTGCATTAGAAATGCCCAGGCACCTCAAGGCCGAATCCGAACCAGGAGAACGAGGTCACCCTGAGGTGTAGTGGTCTCTCTGATGACGATCTCGTGGAATCAAGTGGTGCAGTTTCAAAAGACCAGTGCAAGCACCACTGATATCCACACGTCTATGAAGTATGGGAATCTGCTCCAAGCAGCCGCAACAGCTGGAAAGGAGCAGATGTACCATGACCAGAAGCGGAAGAAAATTGAGCAAGAGGCAGATGAAACCAAAGCTCCAACCAAACCACAGGACGTTTGGGGAAGATCCCAGGCCTCAATTCGACCCAAGCAGATATTCAACGACTTTCTTGCTTTCGTTCACTGTGGTTGCATCAAAAAGAGCCCGTAAACAGAACGAATCTTTCAGAGTTTGTGTGTGCTTTGCACTTTGCAGGTGTAGGTATGTACTTGATATTACTTGCTTCCAGCGCCATACGTCTAGCTGGTGCTGGGCCGTTGCGTGCCATTTGGCTCTTTCCATTTTAAGGCCATCGGAGATCGATTGCTTCAAAGACTGATGCTGGCGAAGGTGAGGGGAGTTGAGGTACCACATTCCTCACCGGTGGTAACATGTGGGGGGGTCGGTGTTGACAAAATTCCTATGCATGTATACCCGGTAGATGGACCACAGCATCCTATATCAACTGTGGAACTCTTCCCTTTAACTTTAACAGTCACCGTTGATTCAGGAGCAAAATCCAGTTGATATCTCAAAAGCTGGTGTGACACTCATCAACAATATCGTGGGTTTCTTCGTCGTCCCTCGGACCTTGGAGTCTTCACCTTGGATCTTGGGATTGATATGGGATCATCCGGAACTTGACCATTGGGAAGGTAGTTACTGTAGTGAACTTGTGACTTGTGACAGTCATAACATCTCATAAACAATACTCGCACACTATTGATGTGATAGTACAAGAGGTTCCCTTCAAGCTTTAGGGTCAGGGAAGTAGTCTCCGAGTGATCATCCAAAATCTTGGATTGCACCAAGCCATGCAAGATAGATGATTACAAAATCTCATGCCAAAGGACAGAAGTGATCCAAGCAGTTTCGGACCCCTGAGGTGACTTCGATTGATGCTTTTCAGGGTGGTTTTGCTGGGTCTTGGAACCATCTAGGAGAGCTTAGTCCAGAAGGCATGCGATGTGTCACTTGCCTGACTTTGTTGTTTGTGATAGGTCCTAGGTAGTGACTAGGTCTCATGTGGCATACTTCAAGGCATACTAATAAATTGTTAATGTCCCGCACTAACGTCACCAGTTTTTTTTGGGGCTTGTCCGAATGGAGATCTGCTTGGCGACTTACATCAGATTCCAAAGTGCTGAAAAGATGCCCCTATCAATTGCAATGCCTTGTAACCTTGATGCATAATGCTTGCAATTTGCAGAAGCTGCGTCCTTCCTCGAGATGAGGTGCCTTCCTTTTAACACACCTGATATTTATGGGTCAAATTAGAAACAAGCCTTGTTGCCATGGATCAACACAGCAAAAACCCATGAAAAAACGGCCCTTGGTCTAAATTCCTGATGCAGCCGTGCAGCCAAGGTTGTTTTGAGTTGTGTGGTCAGTGTGGGCATTAGCTACACTGGTGTTTGGGCCCAAAGCCTCATTAGTGCCACAAGTGCCATGTCAGCAGATATGAATTTGCACAATTGGTTCCTGGAAAATGCGTTGATCTTGAGCACTCTCAGGGGTTTATATGAAGTTTATAGAGGTCTCGGTTGGGTACAGGATGCATCATGATACATCATAATATGTACATAATTGTATGGTAACCAACTGTTTTGGAATTCACTTTAATGTTCCTTTGCGTGTTGTTTCAAGCCTATGTTCAGTTGCACTTGTCACCAAGAAACCCCTGAAATGGTTCTGGATTTGGGTGAGCAAGGGGGCCCCTCAACGGCTCAATGGATGACCCCAAATCCACCTGCCAACCGAAAGTCCTTCCGAGGTTTCCTGATGCTGGTGAATGCCAACAAGTTCATCATCATTTTCATGGAGGCAGTGCCAAAACTAGTGACTCTGCCCATACATTCATGTAGTTTTGCAGGCAATTCACGTCAATGCAGGCCTCCAAGTGAAGACCTTGTTTGCATTTGTTTGAATTAACGCAGAATATCAGAATATCAGAATCATGAGCAGGATCGTCAAAAGTCAGCTAGAAAGCATGAAATCTGGCAGGTTTTTGTGATGCAGACGCTAATGATCAACCACCTTCAACTCATTGGTGCCATTTTGGCCGTCGCTTTCGCAGCATTGGGGAACGAACACCGGGCATTTTGCCATTGACAGCGGGGGCAGCTGCAGTGCTTCTTTTGTGTATGCCGGGGCGGGGGTAGACTTTGGTTCAAAAAATCGATCAAAAATGCGGATGCAAAAGAATCAAATAGAATCCAATGCTTCTTTTCATTGCTTCCCTATTCCAACTGGCCGCAGTCATCGTACCGGGTGATTTTTTTTCAGCGTTGGATCCAGAATTAGGTTGTCTCGAGCGTGATCTATGGCCATGCGAGGCAAGAGCTGAAGGAGGCCCGAGCATGAGGGCTTTACTGGGAGAAACGATGATCAAGTAACAAGATAGTAACAAGCAGATTCACCCTTGAAAATCAATGGTTGGAATATGACATTTTCTTTTGGGATGGCCTATTTTCAGGGGGCAAACCGGGCAAACTATCAGTTTCAGGGAGTGTAAATATTGAAACAGCACTCATGTGTGTCAGATGATAGTGTCAGATGATAGATCTGAGCAAACTCGAAAGGACCTTTGGACCTCACTGTAAATGGTAGTTTCGTTGGGGACGGATGTTGAGAACTCTCAATTTTTAAGCTTAGCAATTCTTGGATGAGGCTGGAAAGTGAATCCAGAAAAGGCTTGGAAATGGATTTAAAAAGGCTGAAATTCGAATTTAATCCAGAGTCTGTAGACCCAGGCCTCCACAACAATTCACTACGCTAGAATTTGGTTTCAATCCCCCCGTGAAGTCTCCCTATAGCAGCACCTTTTAGGACTGTGCTTCACGTTTGTTGCGTTTTGCGGCTTGCACATCCGCTTCAAGCGGCTGCGTAGCCTCATAGTGCCTACCCTTCAGGTAAAAGGCCAAGACAACAGGGTGTCCCCAAGCAGAACGATCTATTGTCTCTGGGGGCTCAAAGTCAAATGTGTAANGCAATTCTTTGGGAAAGTGTGGTAGTCATGATCTGGCTGGATGATCCCAGCTCATCCAGCTTCAAGGTGTTCAACCAACATGATACCTTCATATTTCCTCCGCTGGGAAGCTCTTGGTGCCACATTGCGAACAGGAAACTCTACCCATCTTGACAGTTGGGACAGATCGGAAGATTCCATGAGTTTGGATCCTTGCGACGGATGTTTTTGCTTTCAGAGCTCAATCAAAGTGGAAAGTGGCGCTTTGAACTTCAAGATTGGGGCCAATCCCAAGCCTGGGAATATATATATATATTTCTGGCATTTTCTGGCCTATCGGATGCAAACATCTGCGGAAAAGATCCGAGAAGATGGTTCTCATTGTTTTGGAAGTGTTGCTAAAGAGGAACCAGCATTTTGTTTGGGTGAGACAATTGCTATTCATGGCCAAATGGATAGACTTCTGAAAGCAAATGGGCAAATGAACGCTCAAAACTCGGCAGAAGATCCACAGATTGGACAAAAAGGATCAAAAAGGCATGCGCAGCTGCTGGGCAGAATTCGCGGAAGCCACCAAATCAAAATACAAAACCACCTGAGACTTCAGGTCAAGGGTTCAAAAACATATCTAGGTGAATTACTGTGATTTACTGAATTGTATATATAATAATTTTAGAGATTTTTACCGGGATTCCAGATAGAGTATTGAATCTTGGCCAGCTTTACCCAGATTGGTGAACTGCTGCACCCAAATGAGCCGTGGGCCTGCATAGTGTCTTCCATTGTACGGGGTGTTTTCTTTTGCTTGTGGGGATTCTTTGTTGATTTTATTCGAGGGCCCAATTACAGTTTGATATATACTGACTGTATATATATTTATATATGTACATTTTTTATGCATATTGCATATAATATATGCATAAAAACACATATACAGGGGACACGGCAAAA
Organism: Breviolum minutum Mf 1.05b.01; assembly: GCA_000507305.1. Lineage (NCBI taxonomy): Eukaryota > Dinophyceae > Suessiales > Symbiodiniaceae > Breviolum > Breviolum minutum. Next base: position 21,003 of record DF241714.1, read on the forward strand.
GGTAGTTTCCTAGAGTGTCCAATACTTGCAGCTGTGCCGTCTTAGATGGCATACACACTCTTACAGTAAGTTGTTCTTGCGGTATAGCTTTGTCTATCAAATTTTTGAGGAGAAGACACTCAGATCTGGATTACTCTGGGACACCTTTCCAGGAAATTCATCTTGAAATCTTAGTACGTACTGCAGCAGCCATGGTGGCACAGGATGGTGGAACCATTCAATGTCAGAACCATTCTTCACTCTACTTACTGTAAATAAAACTATATAGACTATATTGTATATTTGGATGATTTGGGATGATTTGGGATGTATACCTGTATGCATGATTTTTTATTAGTATGAATACAGTTGGATGCTTTTCTTTCGGGTCGCCCACCACTTGAGTTGCAACCCTTCTTGGCAACTTGAGTCCTGAGGAGCCGTCGTGTGAGAGAACGTATCGACCGAGCAGCTTGGTAGATTTGGTGTTGATGGTGTTTTGTTGAAACTATATATATATATATTACAGGCAACGAGTGCCACATCTTTTGCTGGAATGGGATAGGATTGTCCGTCATGAATGTGTTTTCGTTGCTATGTTTTTTTTGTGAAAACACTTCTTGCACTTAGTGTTGTGTTTGTCGAAAAAATTGTGAAACTTAAATGATTTTCATCTTAATCTCCGGAAAGATATATGTTCAGTTCGACTATGTGACTATTTATTAAGCTATAGCACGTAGTTCCGCCTCCAGATGTCATTCGGGCAAAGCCGAAGACATGGCTGCTCATCCGCCTGCTTAAAGTCGGTAATGGGTAACCACCTGAGGCCAAGGAGCATCGTTTACTGCTCCTCAGTCTCAAGGCACGTTGGTGTTTTTTGCAGAGTTTACCTTGAAAACAATGAAATCCCAATGATGAATATCGTTGATTCTGACATGTATGGAAATGTATAGAATAGGTTGAATTATCATATTCAATTCATATTTATATATATGATTATATATATGTGCATTTATTTCATTATTTCATATATGATTTCCTCATTTTTTGCAATCCATGATTTATCAGCATCATTTTTAGACCAATAGGTTGGTCCACCATTCTGATTGTTCAAAGCTTGTCTAGGTCGTGGAACGCGGGGAGATTGCAGCGGCAGTGCAGACCTCAAATCAGGTGAATGTGAATTCTCATTGCCTAATGATGGTTTATGTACCTGGGTTTCAAATAGTATACCCTCTCCGAAACTAACATAGCTCCCCAAAAGAATTCCTTCGGCCTTCTCTTGCATAATTTTCCAACTATATACCATTGTTCATTTGTTTATGTTGGGTCTGGGAGTGTGGTTTGACATGTCCGAAATGACTTGTGTCAACTGGGGCACCACGCAGCTCCAAACAACCAACTAGCTTGGCAATGATGGCCATCGATTGTTTGAAGCCTACTTGTTGCCTCAATCTAAACTGAGGACGCAACCCTTCAATTCCCCGCAACTGATAGACTATCAGGTTGCGAGCTTCTGTTGAGTACAGCTCTTCATGGCTGTTGAGGTGGTTGGACACACCGGCAACGTCTACGACGTGCGGATAGGATGGGCACTCTGGGACGTTTCAAGAGATGCTCTTACTGCTTCGGACACGTTGGTTTTGACAGTGAAAAAGTGTAATAAGTTAGCGTGCGTGAACATGGAATCATGCTGTGTTTCTTTCTTCATTAAGCAAACTACATGCTACTAGTGGTGTGTATTTTCGATCTCCGACCATCCCTTTTGATCCTTTCGAATTTTGCTGTTCCAGATAGTGTGGTTCATCCAAAAAATAAAAGACAGTATTCGTTAAGCAATGGACTACACTTGCTTGATTGAACATTTACAAATGGTAGCTGTGCCCTGGGATGTTTTTGAATTGTATCAATCGAACAAAATCACGATTTACTGAAATTGGCCAACGATCCTCTACATGTACCCTTGAATGTGGAGCAATCACAACTTCACCTCGATCCATCGAACTGTCCCTTTTTTTAAACTGTGTGGTGATCCATGTTGACCCGACTCACAACGAGAACGCCTAAACGATCCATGAAAGTATATGAAAATGCCACAAATCGTGACTATTGAAATAAAGTTGAACATTTCAACCTGTTGTTTGGTGCATCGCATCTCAAATTTGTTTAGCGGATGGGCAGTGTTGTCATGCAGGATCACGTGTTCTTTGCACTTGTCTTGACTTCGTCAAGGTCTGGGTGCTGGTGGGTCTGTGGATTCCGGCATTTATCCTCGCCTGCTCAGTTCAGGATGTGACTATGCGCATGGCTTATTAGTGTCTCTCTCTCCCTTCCGTAATCACACGTCTCTTCATGTACCACTAGTGATCACTTGTCATGTATATTTCACCACGAGAAACCTTGCTACCGCAGGCAAGATCTGCCTGTAAACATCTCCTGTTTCTTTTTCTGCGAGTTGGGAGCTCAGGGACAAGTCTATCATCCTGGTGTTTGTTTTGTGGATGTGGCCATAACTCTTTGGGATTGGCAAAACATGAGCCAAGGAAACTGGAAGGTAAGGTGGTGAGGATCAGGAATATGCTTTGGAACATGTATAATTGATAGCTATCAAACAGATTGGATTTGAAAGACAAGATGATTAAAAGCTGAGGATGTTAAGACTGTTGACACTGAAATTTCTCAAATTGGAGGGTTGGATAGGCACCAGCACCGGACAGATTCTTTTGCAAGGGCCAAACCTTAAACAATGGCTGTTGGATAGGCTGCTTAAGCACCGGCTGGCAAAATCACCATAACATTTTTCTGGATGCCGTACGGAATTGCAACTGTCCATGGACCACATATGGTACTACATAAACCGCGGACCTTAGGAGCGACAAACAGGCTAGGCATCTATTTTCCTTGGGTGATGCTGGCTGTATATTCTCATAGTATCTTCAGTCTTCTGAATGAATCCCAAGGTGTTCCAACTTCCTGATGATGACACTTGGCAAGCATGTAGCCGCGACTTTCGATATTGTCATTTTTGATCCAGATGTTTTTGTTGCAGGTGTTCATTTTTTGTTTTGTTTACATAGTTTTTGGATATATTTTTGTAGATTGTAGATTTTTACTTGGTTTTAGATACGTTTTTTTCTTTTTAATTCTGCCATTCCTCAAGAAATAGAAGTATTATTTATATATGTGTACCGTATACACTATAAAGGCTGTTAACATATATTGTATGTTTATTTGTATGTTTGTTTGCATGTAACATGTATACAACTTTCATGTACTTCACGTGAACACCTTTTTTTATCCACCTTTGCTTCCCTGAAGCATCGACAACTCGCTACTCAAACCTCACTTGAACTATGTTTTATCTCGGTTTTATTTACTCAAGATACAAATCCAATCAACAAAGAAAGCAAACATGCTCATCATATGCTCACATGACACAATCCCACAACATATAAGAAAGATCTATGATCTATCTATTGCAAACGATTCAGATCAGAATGGCATGATTCATGGGGAAACATATATTCAATGAAAGATCAATGAGAAGATGTAACTTCATCAAATATGATCAAATTGTTGTGTTTTTGATGTTAGATTGGAATCAATGTACATGGCTACATCTTGGCCATCTTCGTCGAAGGACCCACGACTTTGGCAAAGGGCCTTGGTCCAACGGGAGCTTAGTGACTTGCGGTCACGTTGGGGAGCCATGTGGGGAGAAGCTCCAGCTGGTGATGAGACTGGACCCGATGGAAAGGAAGATTCTATTGAAATTGGATCTCATCATGTTCATTTATTTTCTGGTTCTGTCGTAATTTTCTGGGGTGCAAGGTATATAATTCAATTCTCCAAGAGTATCTATTTTGGTCAAAATGTTGGTCTGTTTTTGGTGATCTTTATCCGTTTGTCTAGTTATTTGTTTGGCTGTTTGAATGTCTGTCCATCAACCACTCTAACTGCAACTATCTGGCTACTTAAACCATTTGTTAATTTGAAGTGTGGTGTGGGCGGCCTCCACTTGATGGCCGGCTTGTCATGTGCAATGGGTCTTCGTTTGACTCGACATATTTTGTCATGGTGTTGGATGAGATAATGCAAACATGAATGCAGCATGATCTCAGATGCAGAAGACTTTTTTACCCATTTCTTGTGTCTGAAGTTAAACATTTGTATTATTTCTATAGCCAAAAATGCATTTGAATCTATCTAATGTCGTCACCATCCCAGGAGTTTAAATAGATCATCCATCATCCTACAGTTTCAGTTTCGAAAATCAGGTTCTTTTTGGCGATACAATTCAATTCCATGTTCTGCCCATTCCAGGATAGGCTTTACAGCGGATTATCGCATCACCAAGGCTTAGAGAAAGTGCCTGAAGTAGCAGCAGAGGCAGCTACCAATGGTGACATTCTTGATGATGAAAGGTTTTACTGATATCGGTATCTACTGTAGCTCAAAAATAGGCTGAACCAATCGGCTTACCACCAATGCACCTTTATTAGCCCCACCTACGAAGGAAAAAATGAGAAAAGGTGTGGAATGGTTGATATTCTTTGAGTTTTTTTTTTGAAATGTGCTTCTCATGTCGTGAGACCAGTGGGACTTGATATGTTTAGGGGTTGATTCGAAAATTACAATCTTCTCAACTGGGCCATGAAGCTGGAATCGTGGCATCCTCCGGGCACCCTCTGCTCCAGCAAGCGCATTTGCCACATGTGGGGTAAACCGTAGAATAATGCGCCAACAACAAAATCCTAGAAATGTTGGGACATCTTTTCCTTTGAATGGTGCTATCTTTGGAGTTCTTCCTCACTCGGATCCAATATTCCTTCGCTTTGATCAGGTGCAGGCACCACAACATGCTTGGAGCCCTGGTGAATGGATGCTACAATTCAGGGAATGTCTCTCGAGATTCCTGGATGAAGCTGGATAAGACCAGCCGCGGCTGAATGGCGAATCTCTTTCCGTAAAGGTTTCTGATGGTTTGGAGTAATCTAAGCTGATGCTGTTGGGAGGGTTGGGAAGGAAACATGTGGAGTTTGGGATTGGGGATGTAGTCACATCATAAGCCGAGCCAATATTTCACTCATGACAACATCATGGCCACAGTACTGGCTACGCCATCATGCCGCATTTCAGCCCGCTCGTCCCCTTGTCCTTTCCTGTTGCACCAAATTTATAGAAAGGCCAGCGTCACACAGAGAACTGAATTGAATCGCAATGTTTCCCAGACAGCGAAGCTTCTGACCCAGAAGGGTGCAACGTGCAGCACTTGTCAAACCACAAGGATAAACAAGGTGCAACTGCAAATCGAAAGACCAATTTGTTGTTGGCAAACCAATTCAAACGCCTTAGACTTGAGAACACCAATGGATGACAATCACTAGGCGTCCGCGTAGATTGTACACCATTCGCTCCGCAAAAAGCTTCTTAGTGAGCCCATGTCTGAACTCAACGAAGAGCAGTGGCAAGCACGAGCGGCGCAGAACAAGGCAGCAGTGGAGGACATTGGATCTGGCTGCAGAGTGAGGGGTGGATTGCTGAGGTGTTAGAGTATAAAGGGCTTCAGTGATATTTAGCCAAGATGTATTGTCTTCACAGCATTAGGACATCATTAGATGACATTGTTTTGACATCCGGCCTTTCTTTGCCCAAGTGCTGGTTGGTATTAGAAACCGCGCGCATGTATGTATTTTATGATTTGATATCTGCACGTCTGTTTTAGATTCGCCAGATTGACTCGGAGGTGCTGGGTTGGTGAGAGACCTTGTGAAGACTACTGGGATGTGTGAAATTGCCATGCAGTGATTTTTTCTATGAGATATCTACTTTGAGTGTATATTTGCTGCGGGAGTACCTTTTTCTTTCCAGAAACCTGCCAATCCATCAAAGTCAACTAACACACACCACCAACCCACCAATCCACCAATCAATCCATCCATCCATCCATCCAGCCATTCATCAGCCCATCGATCCATCAATCCATCAATCAAGCCCTGCCTGCATCCATGCATTTCATCATCATCATCATCATCATCATCATCATCATCATCATCATCATCATCATCATCATCATCATCATCATCATCATCATCATCATCATCATCTATGCATTCATCCATGCCCCCAAGTAGAATCCACCAATCCTTTTCTGAAAAACCTGCTGTTCACTGCATTAGTATCAATTTTAGTGGAAAGATTTTTCTTGTTTTTTGCGAGTGCTCGTTTCTTCTTTGACTGGTTGCTGACCAGGACCTTCTGAAAAGTCGTAAAAGCCGGGAGGCCTTGGCAGAGGCCTTACGAGATCCTCCTTATGGTGCCTTGGATTTTCAAATTTGGGCTAGTAACCAATGGCAAAGAGTCAGGGGTTGCTTGACTTCTGGTCTTGGCTGGGAAATTTCTATTCTATTCAACTACACAGTGGCATCCATTGAAATCATTTATGAATCAAATCATTCATGACAACCGCACCGATGATACTGATGACCATCCAGTTTTATATTTTTGATGGCAGCTTTGAGCTTTGCCAACTGGTTGGTAAAGATGGGATTCTGTGAATGTTTTTTCATGCAGCTTGTGAGGAACGCAGCCGCCATGCTATGCTGAGTGGTAGTATGGACTCTCATAAACTTCTCGCAGACTGATACAATGATATTTGTATTACTTTTTCATGAAAATCCAAAAATGATGAAAGGAAGAAGGTCCCTTGAGGAGAGGGCCAAAGATGCGGTTTGGTCAGCCGTGGGAAGTAATCTCTTTGAAGGGTTGATTTGGAAAATGATGAATCGGTGTGAGTACCCCTGGTAAACTGGTAAACTGACATAGTCATGGAAAATCCCTCTGTCCTGGTTCAGTAAATCCCATAAGAATTGTGTTTTTTGATGGCTATGTTTGTTTACAGGAGTGTAGTTCCGTGTGACCCATTGTGTTCGATGTTGGAAGTGAACAAGCATGAGACAAAACATGAAAGACGGCAAACTCGTTGGCTTGCGGCCTGTCCATTCTTCCAGAGTCGAAACCACACACGGGAATTCTTAAAAATACACTTTGGCACTTTTTTTCTCCAACCGCAGTGCAATCCGACATCCATGATCCATTAACACCACCACCAGCAACCACAAGCACGACCACCACCACCACCACCAGCAGCAACAACAACAACAGCAGCAACAACAACTTGCCACTGCAACCAGGAACCAGCAACCAGCAACCTCAACCAGCAACAGCAAGCAACCAGCAACCACCGAGGGCGACCACTTATGTGTTTGTTTCAGCAAGAACAAGCAACACCCAATGGCACCATGGCAACTCCACCTTTTGGAATCCTAAATTTGACTCCCTTAAGGTGCTCCGGAAGAGGTGAAAAACCAAGTCGCAAAGACGGTGCTCTATGCCTTGTCTGCCTTCCGGGAGGCTGAAATCAAGGAAATCGCTGGATCCTTGGATGATGACGCGCAGATGCTCGGATTTGTACTTATTCGTTCGAACAAAAGATTGGGATGAATTGACATGGTGAAAGGGGAGGTGAGTGATGGTGAGTGTTGCAGTTGGAAAGGTCTTCTTTGAGAATTTTAGTATTTTAGACGTTGAAATGACGTGGAACACGTTAGACATAAAATGAAAATAAAAGGTGCGCTTAGGATTGGTTGCGAGTGAGCGTTCCAGAAGCCAACATGGTAGATGGCAGATGGTGGATGGAGTATCCAAGATCAAAGTCTCGGTTGCGCCCAGGAATACCTTGATGAAATACTTGTACAAGCCATGAGCTCAGCCGATGGCGGATCGGAAATATCGCAGTCCGGACGATTCCGGACGGCAAGTGTACGATGAACACTGGAAACGTTTGGAACCTGTTTGACAAGCAATTTTTAGTACATGGAATTTGAAATGGTAGAAAATGGCAGCAGTTGAAGTTGTGTTTAGACTCATGGTGATGCAGCTTGTGTTTGATGTTCACAATGTTGCTAGCAGGTTTTGGAGCCAGAGCCTCCCATCGCGCACAAACGCGCAGCTCTTTGTATGGCATGCGGCACTAGTGGAGAAGGTTTGGAGCATCTCGAGATGTCCAGTTTGTAATCTCCTAGTGCGGCAAAGTTGGAACCTGCATTTTGAGCCCTATAACTTGGACAATGATAATGTATATATACAATATATAGTATGTAGACTATGTTTATATGATAAATCTACGGTTTTGCTGACACGATTTGCTTTGACCACGGTTTGACTATGTTTGACTTACATGGGCATATGGGTGCATTAACAAAAAAAAGGCCTGTGGCCAGAACATATGGCCATTGGGCTGAAAATCCTAACCATGTTTGGGCCTTAATCGATTCCACCGGTGGTGCAAACTTACTGCTGACAAGGCCGGAACTGGATCTATTGTACCTCGGCTGTGAGTGATTTTTGTTCCAATGGTGATGAGTTTCCCATGCCCTTTCTACTTTGAATGGGGGAAACTTGGTTGTGCACCTTTCAAGAAAAGCACTTTCCTTTTGGATTAACAATTTAACAATGGGTCCGTCGCACCGACTCCCAACGTTACAGCAAATTGCAACCCCCCAAAATTCTACATAAGGAACAGTTTCATGTTGTAAGAGTTTTGAATATCTTGGGCATCAGTGCCTTGGTTCCTTTTTAAGCTCCAAGATTGATCAGAGAGCCAATCTCAGGTCCGTGTGCTGTATGATTGGAACCGACCATGACAGGGATGCCGTTGGTTTCACCGTGCGGGAGGATCGGTCAACGTGGGGATAAGCTGCAAGAAATCGGTTGAAACCGAAACAAGGGGACATGTGAAGGCAGATTTGCCTAGCAATCAAGACTTCAGAAGGTGCAGCCATTTGTGTGACGTGAAATTCTCACAGAGTATGGGGGGATTCCAAGTGGCAAGAGTTATCATGTATCCCCAGTCTCCAGGTTTGGACAGGCTGCTTTTGTCAACAGAGACTAGAGAGAAAAAATGTTTAATGACAACTTCAAGATATCAATTTGTTCTGGTGTCCGCAGACATTGACCAGTGACGTTGTAAATGGTGAAGCAGTGAGAGTAGTACCTAGTCTAAAAAATTGACGCCGCATACCGCATACTCCTTTTTTGCAGTGTATCCACTTCCCCTACACTCAATTTGCCCATTATCTACCCTACACCAGTGGTTTGATCGGTCGGCCATTTTCTTGTACCGAAACTCATTTGCCAGTTTAAAATTTAAAACATGTTCTTTTGATGCTTGCTATTTCAAAGGAGTTGCATCTCAGGAGTTGGGTTTGCAGGTCCAAAGCTATACAGTTTGTTTAAGACAGCCACAGGATGCCACAAGCACATATTAAGAAAAATCAAGTGCGGGCGGCCCTCCCGCAAATTGCATTTAGCTCCCTTCAGGAAGACATTGCTTGAAATGCAGAGAAAGACCGAAAAAAGGGGGGAGGGTGTTGGATGAATTTGGTTGCAGGTGTGCTGTGGATGGATGAATGAATGACAGTACGCATTTCTACCATAGACACAGCAAGTGCTTTTGCTAGAACTGTTGCTATATTTAGCCTGCGCTTATCTAATGTAGTGTCTTTATTGAAAGGTGGTTTCAAGTACTCAACCATAGATTGGAGTAGGATGGATGAAATATGGAGAGATAGACTCCGATCAAGGTTTCAAATCTTGTAATTATGAGCATCCCAGCATCAGTGTATTTTACACGCTCCTTTTGTTTGGTTTTTGTTTGATACAGTCTTTTTAGAACGGTCTTTATACACTTGGCTTTCACATATTTACAATTTACATATATATATATATATATTTATATTTCTACATATCGCTGAGTTCGCAGAGATTGAGGTGGTGAATGCCTGCGAGAACATGGGGAAACCAGAGGTGCTGCGGCACCCCGTTGGTCAGCTTGGAACCTTAGGGAATCATTGGGTGACCCGTGGCATGTGGAACACTTCAGGACAACACTTCAGGTTGGTGATTTGTTAGAACTGTTATTTCATGCACTTGAAACCAACCAACCTTGGGGCTTCATTGAAGCACCTATTTTGAAGCGAGAAATGATAGCCACCTGCAAGGCCCTGCCCGGTGTGTTTCGATGCGGTGACAAGCTTGGCAAGCTCCTGCTGTTGCGCTGGGTGTGGTAGGCCGGGAGCTGACGCTTTTGTGGAGTTGCCTTTGCATTTGTTGGTGGTTGTGGTTGTTGTGGTGGTGGTTGATGATGAGGACGACGACAACCCCTATGACCCTGTACAGTATGACGTTCAAGACAGAACATGACCCGCTATGACCACTAGGTCAGTAGGTCCGTTGTTTCCATGTCGATCAGGGCCCAAGACCAAATCACCGGACCGATGCTGCCCGCAGGAACCTGCATGCTGAGTGTCCGGATACCTTGGTGGGGCGAGTTGTTTTTTTGGGGGGGTATGGGCTGCATGGAAAGGTGGACAATATTGCTCCAGCCCACAAAGAGGGCATTCTCAACACCCCAAACCCTGATTGTTTCTTACAGGGTAAGGTCTTGCTTTCTTCAGGCTAGATACATACAGGTTCATCACAACAACAAGACCAAGAAGAAAAACAACATCACTGGGAACAACAAGAAGCACAATAATCAACAATAACCAACATTTACCAACAATAACCAACATTTACCAACATTTACCAACATGAACCAACATGAACCAACCAACCAACCAACCAACCATTTAAACACATTGAAATCAATGGATGCAGGATCACCGGCGAATCATCACTAGGCCTTGAGCAATGGAGAGGTGTCACGGATGGAACGGATCGAGCCACATCTTCGAGGTCCATGGGGTCCTGGCTGTCTGTCTGTCTGAAGGGCAAGGTGATTTTGAGGTAGGAATGATGGTTATTTGTCCTACATATTCCTCCCCCAAAATTGGGAGTTAACTTTTGGAGCTACCAGAATCTTGAAAATGAAAACGACTGGGGTGGAGACCAAGTGAGATATGATGATGTGAGCCATCCATTCTTTGCTACTTCCTCGAGCTTGGCCATACAGGCCCAGTCTGCTGGATTGCTTAGTGCTTTCAGGGATCAAGTGCGGAAGACCTGGCAAAGGGTTGGATGAATGGAGGATAATGGAGGTGAATGGATGTCAAGGGTATTTGTCACAAACTCCCATCAATATTGCTACAGTTTTTACACTTACATCCACCTAAAATCTACTATAGAACCTGAAAAAACCTCTTCCAATCATCCATTCTGAGGCAGATGTGCAACGAAATATGTAAAACTATAAGTAAATATTTATCTAAAAGTCGCAGGGCCTTTAAGTTTCGTGTTTTTTGTTATTATTTTTTTGTCGAAGCCGGAGCGCGGGTAACAGTTACGTTGTTGTGGCACGACGCCCTCATCCCTCAAGGTCGACCCTCAGTTGTCCATTATGCCAAGCTGGTGAACAACAACTGGAAGATGCCTTGGCAGCTTCGAAGGTTGGGCCCCAGTTGGTGGCCGGAAGTGGTGAAGCTGAAAAATGGAAAGATATCATTTACAGAAAAGGGCCCCTCCCCCAAAAGGAGAAGACTTTTTTGTGGGCAAGGTTAAAAGATGGTGGGGTAAAGAGTGGTGATGCATATGCAGAACTCTAAGATTATTGATATCTATGAGCTTAAGCCTCGCGTTTGATGCAAAATTTTAAAGGCCGTTTGAATTCGAAGCCATTATCGAAGCCATTAATTTCCAGCGCCTCTTTGGTGGGTAAACCCTACCAGTACCAGACACACCTGCTTGAGATGAATGAAGCTTAGACTTGCACTGATGAGACGAATTGTACACAGAACTTGCAACAACAATCAAGGTGCTTTCCTATCTTATTCGAATCGATGATACGTGATGCTATCGCGTGATCCTTTTAATGAATATATCGACATATATCGATAATAATGATAGTCATGTAGTTCCGTCATATGAATGGATACATCTCTTTACACACACACACACACATATTGCCCGGTGATGGATCATGTATCAAAATCATGTCATTCGTGGCAACAGCACAGGCTACCCCTGGTCAACCTCTACGTCGCCACTTGAATTTGCCGCTGTCCTTAGACGTCTGGCAGGTGGTTTTCCAGTGGTTGACGTTTCAAATATGACAAACTCCTGTGGCCAAGGTCTGGAGTGTCAGAGTTACATGCTGCTCCTAGCAGTTTAGAGGACTACCGCAAGAGTGTTTTCTCAGTATTTCAAAGGTTTGATTTAGATCCAGCTATTATACGTGTGTAGTTGTGTATGGTACGTATTTATGGATTTCTAAATTGGACCTGGACGCCAATGTTTTTTTGTTATTTTTCATTTGTGGTATCAGTGTCAAGGTATGGAATCACATGCAGGCATCGAAGCTTTTCCGCCGTTTGCAGCTGAAAATGAAGATTGTGGGTTCCCCCAAACTAGGAAGTATACTGCCTTTGAAGCTAGAACCAAAGAAAGAAGCACCTCTCCCTGCAAACAATAGGATTACAGCACTTGGACATACTTGTGAAGACTCGAAAATCATTGTGATTCCCTTGACATTTCGCTTCATCTATGCGCCGGAGCATATGGCATCGGCGGCTCCCAGCATGGTGTCACGGCAGCCCTTCCAAGCGCTGGTGGCCCCTGGCTGTTTGCGGTGCAGCGGCAACTTGCAAAGAAGTTGAGGGCGTCGATTAGGATGGCAGGAGCATTTGCAGGGTAGAGATGGCAGCCGTGAAACTTCGCCATGTGCAGTTTCCAGTGTCTAGTTTCCATATTGCTTGTAGGATGATTAGTATCATAGACTTTCCGGCAAGTTTCCCGCCTTTGCCTCGAAGGCTCTAGTTTTCGTGCTGAAAATTGAGTCTGCGAGGCAAGTTGCTGGGTGACCCCTGGGCACATTAGCCCCTTGGGTAGCCCCTTGAGCAGCATCACCCGGCGCGCGGTATCGAGTGAGTCCAGTGCCAAAGGGGAGGCTGGATGGTGGATGACACCATAAATTGGGAGGGTTTTGACGGTTTGGGATGGGCACTTGGTTTTTAGGAATTCACATATGGCATATGGTAAAGTAAAGATATGGTAGCATTTTTTTGTTGCATCTATGTTTCTTGTATGAGTTCAATGGTCTATTTGAACTGTTTCATGGGATATGCAGGTAACATCGATATGATCCATTTCAATTCATATCAAAATTCCCATGCCACGGGGTCACCTCAGGTTGAGCCGGAGTGTTCCCGGCTCGTTACGTCGTAAACGTTGTGTAAATCAAACCTGAGGCCGAGACGTTCCTTAAACCGCGAAACTGGGTGGGTAACCATTGGTGATCGATGTTGGATGTTGAAGGCTGATGCTCCACAGGATCCCCAGGCCACCGAGCTGGGAGGGGAATTTTGCAAACAGTTTGTTGTTGAAGGTTGGAGGGATGAATCTTTAGTCATGTTCCTTCATTTAAAAAGGAAAGGGTAGGTGAGGTATCATGCTTTGCTACCCTCGTGGTACGCTAGATACCCATGTAATATATTGAAAATATATATATATATACATACTACATTGTTTTTTGGGCCCTCAGTGTTTGGGATTCGATCAGGATACTACCTAACAATCACTTGCATAGGAGAATCCAGAATTCCAAAGCATCACCTCAAATCACAAGCATCACCTTTCGGATCCTTGCGGTGGGACTTTTGCAGGAAATCTTGAACCAGCTTGAAGAGAGCGGTCTTTTTGAAGGAGAGGTGCCTTGGCTTTTCAAAAGAGATTCCAAGGCCTTTTTTGATATCAGAAAAAAGTCCGGGAAAAGAACGTTTCCAGCCTCATCTCCAGTCCCTTGTGCCAACCACTTGCAACATTTAGGAGGTGCTTGACCCATGGTGCAAAACCTCCTAACGAATTCCTTTTAAGATCCACCACCCTGCCTGAAACCAACATAGCTTAGCACCTAAAACAAATCAGGGACTTAAGGAATCAGAAAGTTGCATTTTTTCGGCACATTTCCAACCTAGCAAAGTGTAGTCCCCGTGGATCCAAGGAACAATTGCTTTTACAACTTCGTCTCTTAGCGGCGGAAGGTGCCATGTAGAATTCAGCTTGACAGTCATTGAAAAAAGGTAGATGGGGAATGGGAATGAGACCAGAACACATGACCATTGTTATTCTTATTGTTATGTTCTTATATTACACGTTTAAAGACACAGGGTGAGCATTTGAAAGGATATTTTCGATGGAATAAGGATGAATAAGGGGAATTTCAGGTTCAAATGAAACTGATAGAATTGAACATGTTTGAACCAGTACCTAAGTTTACCAAAGGGCCAATTGGATTGAACCTTCTGATGCTTCAGACAATCCTTTCCGCTTCCGAACGTCGACTCGAACTCGACCCCAAAGACGCCAGGTGTTCACCCCTTCGAAGCCTTGCAACGCACTCGACAGGAGGAGCAGATTTGTCATATGGAGTCATATTTGCGACTGAAGCAGTTCCTTATCAAGTTTGATCGTCAAATTTGAGTACTGTCAGGAGTACATTGAGATAGGCCAAAGGTAGTCAAAATCCTTCAAAGGTAACATAGTCAAAAGTTACAAGTCAACTTTATCGCATCCAATTCGTCTTTCCCAACCAATGACATCTGGGTAAAAATTCCATGCACGATCCGCAGGAACCATTGGATCCCATGTTGCAATCCTTCGACCTTGCAGGAAGGGGGATTCAAATTGGTGATCCTCGTAGGTCTGCAGTGTCTGGGAAAGTTATGTCTCAGTGAGAGAAATGGTTGATATGTTTTCAGACATATTTAATTAATCATATATATGATATATATGCTGGAACCCTTGAGAACGAACTCAAGATGCTGTCAGAATTCTTCGACAGTAAAGGAAGATGTGTGATATTTTTTTTCAAACTCTGCCCAATACCTGACGCACGCACATCTTGCATGTTTGATTTGAAAGGTGAATGGCTCTCTACTCTCAAAATATCAATATCATGGGATATCATGGGAATTGAAGGGTGCCCTGCTATGTCACCCCTTGTAGGAAACATGGCCTCATTAAAGGACTATTAACCATCATTAGGCTGATTTCTCGGGCCTTATTTCTCGGGGGGGTGGCATTGGGAGGGTATAACCTTGGATTCTCAGCCCCAAGATTTGCCCGAAGGGAGTGACATGCTTCGCAAAAAACATCCATCGATGGATTAATTATTTTTGTTCGCGTCTAAACAAACACCTCAAAACACGAAATCTGAGCTGATTCCTCTCCTGTGTTTGGAGGTCCCCCAGCTTCATGAACCAAGAGGTACAGGGCTGTAGTTGGTTTGGATCAAATTTCGGACACCAGGAGTGGCAAGATATATCAAGGACCACAAGTGCCATAACATCGTGGTGCTTTGTGGTGCAGGCATGTCCACCTCTGCAGGGTCTCGTGGCATTTGAATTGGCTTGAACTTGGAACATGTAAATAGAGGGATGTGGATGGATAGTGGTACACTGCATTGATGACGGTGAAGAACAATAAGACTAGTGTAAGTATATTGATCTTGATGTTGATACTACTGATGATGATGATGATGATGATGATGATGATGATGATGATGATTATGATGATGATGATGATGATGATGATGGTGATCATTCCACCGAAAGTATCGCTAAGACATGTGATAGAAAGCGCAGTCAATGCCCTCATCCACATCACAAATTTCCTCAGGGTATAGACTCGTGAAAATGTTGAAGGCTCGTTGTCTCTGGGATCGGTTCTTTATTGCATAGTTATAGTTCGCAGGAAGTGGCAACTTCAGAGAATTTGATGCAAAACCTGGTGATTTAGGTACGACATTTGCCCTGATAATCGTTCTCTTTTCAAGTTGGTGTGACTCGTTTGAAAAATATTGTAAATAAATTTGAAGAATATATGAATATGATATATGATATATGTACCACATAAGGGCAAATTCAAAACTCACTGGAAAGACTGCGCTCTGAGGATTCCTGACTTCCGAACTCCAGGGAGTGGGCTCTATGAAGCTTTGCTGCCAAGGCTTCGATTGCGAGATGGAGTACTGATGAATCTGAATTGAAATGATCTATATATATTGGACAAGGTGTGCAATGTACTGGATGGTTGTAATGTTTGACGTTTTTTTTCCTGGTGTTTTTTTTTTTCGACCCATTGCTTTCGTAGAATTTTCTCCGTTGAATCCTTTGAACTGTAGGGGTTCAGATCGCTTAAGATATGGACAGGTTTTTTAAAAACGTATTTGGTATATTTGGTGCACTTATTTTTCTTAATCTAGGGGTCAAAGATGGTGAAAGGATGTGAAAGGTCCCTAGGGTCAACGATGGAAGAGTGTCTCCAAGGACAATTTGCAGCGCTTCAACTTAACGGAACCTGAAACCATCTTCGATCTTCGCTTCTTCCAGCGAGAGCCAGGCGAGGTGACTTTAACAAAAATCATGGAACCCACCCCAGAAGATGAAGGCGTCCTACAAACCCATCATCAACCGTCACCAAGTATATCAGTTTGTAATATCACCACTGAGATTGTAGCAACGTGAACAGTCCCTAAATGGTGCTCCGGTGCTTCCTTCCAAGCAACGAAGCAAACCATGTTTTCACTGTTGCACCAGGCCCTTTTTATGAGCTTTGCCGAGAACTGTGGCCTGGCACCTATCAACCGACCATCTCTCATCACTTTATTCGCTTGCACCTCGGCGGTGTTTATGGGACCTGAAGCCCTGCGTCATGTCAAATGATGCAGCCGAAAGCTGCAGTGATCCTCAAGAAAATTGCAGATATTCCGCATGAACCATACAAGATCAAGGAAGCGAACGTACACGTCATTGGGTCTGTTGTTTTGTCCATGTTTTTTCTATCTTGGCATATGTTGACCTTGTCATTGATATGCTCAGGTTGGAAAGGAAGGCCGGAGATTTGGAAGCGGCCGGGGGGGAAATTGTAGAAAGGGGAGGGCTGGGGACTTCGGGGTTTATGTGTAACTAGCCCTTCCATATGTTTTCCCCTATTTTTACTACATCACAAACTTTCATCGCCCCCGCATTTTTTGAAAAACATCTCTCATCCACCTTATTCATGTATTTTACTTTTTCCATATCATTAACCTTTCATTCTTGGTGCGCAGCCATGTGCTTCTCCATTTTGAAGGCTCTCGTACAAGATGACACTGCAGCAACGGGAATACCTTGGAGCATGTTTGACATGTTTTTGATGACTTTGTCACCTGATAGCTTCTTGTGCCGAATTTGACACTTCAGATTTGAATTTATAAATTTTTATATAAATTTTTCTTATGCATCTTCGTGTTGGTTGCTGATTGATCTGGAGTGTTCGCTGAATTGTGTAATTTGGTCCAATGAGCCAGTCTACAGGGATGGTAAGTGGTTTTTTTTTAATGCTGATTCATAGCCAGCAATCCTTGAGCTGCAGACAACATGATTTGGCAAGAGCACCTGCCAAGGGCGAGACACACAAGATAGATATGTGAGATAGTAAAAAGAAATTCATGACCGCTTGCAATAATATGATCAGGTACTAATTGGACATAGTGGACATGAGAATGCCGTAATTGTAATCCATTTTCTGATGTGGGGAGAAACCTTTTTGGTTGTCATGCAGCTCATGTGATCAAGCCCACAATGAGAGTGTCTTGCCAACTTCGAGTTGAGAGCAACTTTCACTGTTCACACTGATGGTGAACAGTCACCCAACATGGTATTATACATACGTTTGAACCTACATCAACCACTCATGGAGCCCGATCATCTACAACACTTTTCAACCGGGAATTTATGCCCGCCCCCACTGTCATCTGTGAACCGGGTCCTCGTCATTTCTGCCAGCGGCTCTTGCAAGGGCCTTCTGCGGAGGTGCTACACGCAGTCTTTTGGCAATTCAAGCGGCTGTGGTGGAGCGTGGTATGGTACAGTCGTAGAATTGCGCAGAAGTGGCAGAAGTGGGATAGATAGAATCCAATGGGGAGCCATTCTTGGTTTCAATCAAGAATAACCGCAAACAACATAATGACATAATATCATGCCATTGCATAGTTCTGCCACTTTCCAACGGATGGTTGGTGGCAATGACTCGTCATGCCTCCGATTGTAGAAGTCTCCAGCCAATCCTTGCAACAACCTCTTTACTTTCATAGGAAACCTGCGTTTTCATGCTACTTTTTAAGAACAACCCAGAATCTGCCGGGTTGACAATGCTATTATATGATATAATCTCAATGATGTGCGGTGCATTATATATCTAGGTATCTTGACATGCTCCCGAGACTCCCAAAACTGGACAGCTCGAAACAGCTGAGGAATATCGCACCATGGCTGCAAACACTTGTGAGATGTGGGAGCGCTGGGGACACTGATTGCACCACAATCCTTGTGTTTGTTTTTGCTAGCGATTCCCATGTCTAACAATGTCTAACACCTTGTTTTTGGACATTTTTGGGCCGAAACATACGATCATATTGACAGTGATGGAGAGTTGAATGGCTGTTGGGATGAGGATGAATGTGGTCCCCTTGCTTTTCATGAGCCACCTTATCACTGAAGGGATCCAAGTGTAGAAAACGCGTTTTTAGTTTCCATAATCTGACCAGCACGGTGTAACTATACTTTTTGTTCACACCTACAGAAGTGTAAAAAAGATGTAAACAACAAATATCGCCAGGTGGGTTAAGTGGAACACCACTTTACAGTTCTGTTGCTGCTGCCGTGACTGATGGTCTCCCCAGGACTCATTGGAACGACAGGCAGGTATCAGCCCAGAGAAACTCGAGTCCAAGGGGAGTTTGTATTATTGGAAGTTTTGGAGTTGGGGACTTCTGAAGTTGTTTATTGATAGGTGTGTATTTTCATGGTTCATGTATGTTTTTTTTTAATGCTTATTTTGAAATAGTTGTTGAAGTGTTAGCTTGATTTATGTAACATAAATTACGATAGATTTTGAGGCAGAGTGAGAATCAATCGATACATGAATTTGTTGTAGATTCTAACTTCTAAGACTTGTGCTGGGGTGTTTTTCTACCATGCTCAGGAAGATTGTGGCAGCTCACGGAAATATGGATGAAGCTCACGTGGTTGGTACCCAGAAAGTGGTAGACATTGAAGAAGTAAGGCTGGGAACGAAATCGTGAAGGATTGGGGTCACATATCTTTGATGACTTTGAAGTGACTATTCTTAGTTGGTCCCACGTTAGAGGGGAGGAACCAGGATGCAGTGGTTTTCCGGTGCTGAAGGCGCGCCATCTTTTCTGGGGAAGATGGTTGGAGAGAACTGGCAGCGGTTCATGGTGGACTAGTGACGCTTGTTTGCCGGTTTGCTCATTTGGAGAAGATTGAATCAGATGGTTGGCAGGGTGCTCCACAGGAAATGATGTGTTTTGCAGCAATGTCCAGAAGATTTACCAAAAATGAAGCATGAAGGCAGACTTGCAGCGTGAAAATGAATGAACATGACATTAAAACAAGTTCCTAAATTCCTTACTGAACAGGATTGAAATCAAATTCTTGATGGGTCTTTGATGTTTTTTGCAGGTTTCTGGCGGTTTCTGCTAATGGGCTGGTTAACCATCACCTCAGGAAGCCTCGTATTGTCATGTTCGGAGAGGATTTGCCTGATCGCTTTTGGGATTTGCAAGAGGAGGATTTGCAGAAATGTGCCACTCGGAATGATGCTGGGAGGTTTCGTTTGTAGAGAGTGTGACCATGATCAACCAACCTGTGTGAGAGATAGTTGACACATGTTGGAACTGAATCTTGTTTGTGCAAGGCGTTTTGGCTGAAATAGGGAAATAATAGAACCTATTTGAAATATTTATATATATATATACGTATACAAGTAGAGGTTTTGAGCGGATAGATGGAATGATTAGTCCTGACACCCGAACATTGCGAAACTACAAACTCATCAAAACATTCTATGGGTCAAAGTTGCTTGATCGTGTAGGTCGTGCACAGAAAAGGTTTGAATTTTCCCAATCTTTCAACAAGACCAAGTCATCGTGGGGCAACACCACTAGGGGTTAGCCGTTGAGGATCTTTTGATTGTACTTGGCACCTCCTTGGTGGTAGAACCCTTCGCAAGCTTGGTGGGCAAAGCTTCATCTACTGCCCCACGACTTCTCATCAACAGGTGCCGGAAAACTGGAGCTGGCACCGGGGGGGGATTTTTTTTTAGTATTGATGCATGACCGAATCCAAATTGAAGAGAAGGGTAAATCTCTTTTAATTGGCTTTATCACGCTTGGTGTTTAGAAGCAAGTAAGAAGCTGCGACATGTTGCGACCGCCAGATATTGAACATTACGACCAGTCACAAAACTGGGCACGCCACATAGTACAGGACAGTACAGGCACGTGACAAAAGGACATGGCCCACTTTGGGCAAAAGGAAATTCCTCGCCTTACGTTGGGAGCGTCAGTGTTGTCCTGGAAACTATAACCTTTCCATAGATCCAGCATACACCCTCTCAATACAGAGGTTTCGATCAATTTGTGATTCGAGGTTCCATTTCACAGCTGATTTAGTTACGCTGTACCTGATGAGTCTCGCAGAGCTAGTCCGATACCAGGGAGCCTGCTGGAACCTGCGACAAGTTGTTGTTTGGCTTCCGTTTCCAGCATCTTGGATGCACCATTGCGCCATGGTCACCACTGCCATACGCATCCGTATCCACGGCCCCCCTTTCGTTAGTATTTTTTTGTGGGTGGATTGTTAGGGAATTTAACATGACCAGTTTCAATAGCCTGAAAGTGATGATGATGGGTTCTAAATGCTTAAAGAGTAGCTTCCGTTCCAAAGGTCGTTTCTAATGTCGAAGCGTTTGCCAGGGTTCCTTGTGTGCCAGGTATACCAAGTACATTAAGATCATATTAGATACTCTATTGGATATTGATAATATTGAAACAAGACTTTAACCCTAAGTTTACTAAATTTAGGAAGTATTAAAGCGAACTATTTGGTCGGTCAGTCAAGATGGTGACATCCAGGGTCTCTCGGTTTCGATCAGAGGCAGCGACCCGGCTTTTCCTCCCTTCTGCGGTCACCTCCATTCACGTACCAATGATTATACGAACAAACGTGGTATACCACATATATATTTATATATATCTATATATATATGCATGTATTCTTGTGGAAATGTGCTGCAGACCCCCGGGATGAACTCACGAAACGCCTTCTTTCGCGCCGAGTCTTCCAAAAATCGCAAATTGGCGTGATGTGTGGTTTGAAGGCAACTCGATTGCACTTTGCCATCTGAGTTGACCTGGGCTTGTTGAAAAACACCTTTTTTTTTCCGGAGCAGTGGCATAGTGTATGTGATATTCTTTTTACATATATACTAGTAGATTTTTGTTCTCTATGCAGAATATAGAGCGTATGTCGGCCTTTATAAAGAGCTATACACTTATTATATATCTTATGTTATTGCTTGTGCAAAAGGGCTTAACTTCAACCTTTGCATATTTGCTCGTATGTGGTACTGAATGGCAAAGGCATACATGTAGGTATAGACGGTATAGATTCAGATATGAACAGTTGCCTCGATCCTATATGTTTTGTTGAACTGGTGGAAAGGTTACCAGGTCCCTTTCTACCAGATTGGCTTCCAGGTTTTGTGGGCCTGAGTTAAATGCTTGGAACCACCCTGAAATAGCTGAAGTGCTCCAAAAACTGCGAGAGTGGCGTGTCGCCTTCCAGGCAATTGTGATGATGGGTGTTCAGCCTTAGCACAAGAATTGGGATGGCAAGATGAGTTGCACCAGATGCAGGCGGTTGTGTCTCGTTGTTTTTGGGCATGTGGCATGGGGTGACATTGGTATACTGTATGCCGATTTAGTGTCAGCTTGACTGATTTTTTTCATGGTGTGTTTTGTTTGGTGTAATGGTGAATAGTGATGTCTATGAATGCATAGTTAGTCATTAGCACTATCAACAATGAAGGCTACTGCTCCTAAAATACACTAAAGTACCTTGTTTTTGATCCGGATGGGCTCGGGCCCAAGAAACACTTGTTCGGAAGCAGCTGGAATACTACGCGCATAGGGGGACGGAGCTTGGAAGTATGCAGCAGCAGTCATGCTCAGTTCAAGGTTTTGTATCTCTTTTGTCAAGATCCAATTGCCACGCGCCTGGGAAGACACAACTTTCATGTACGTACTGGGTACTAGGCGAACCAGGATTTCATTGTGGAGGTGAATCCAAGACCTTTAAGATGTGGAAACCCAAACATCATGAATCCTTGTTGCTGTCGATGGATAGAATTCGGCACCTGCGATGATTGAAAATACCGATCACTTCACACACTACAAGTAGATTGGCAATTCTGCCAGTTCACCCTTCTTGTGTGCGGGAAGATTTCTTGGTTTAAAATCACAAGCTGGATCAGTGGGCGACCAGGCCAAAGAGAAGGGAAACGCCAAATGATTCAAGGCCTTTTGAAGTGAGCTTTGGATCATGCTGTCATTAGTTAGCTTTCTGAAGAGGCCAAAGTGTCCCGCAGCGATCGTCAAAAAGTCAAAAGTCTCTTGGTTGCTGGAGGCAACGTTACTGAAACTTCTGGTGACCTACCACGTTTGCAAGTGGTTGCAGGTCCAAAAAAATCTATCACCGTTTCTGTACGTGAGTGATTGTCCAGAAAAGGCACACATGATCGCACATGCATAAAGAATTGATAAATTGCATCTTGGATATGGCGGGAATTACACATGGATACATGTGTATGCTGGGCAATTTATAGCGACCTCAGATGACCTCAGCCGAGGTCACCCCAAGTGGTGGTTTAGTGAGGGAATCCCACCAGCTCTGGCCCGAGTCTTACCAGGAGTAGAGTGGTGCTAGCTAACCCTCGGGGGGTCGACTTGTTTCATGAGCCATGGATGATTTGATGTTGGAACGGAAGTTTAGTGATCTTCATACTGATCAACGGGTTGATGTGGTATTTACGATAGAGACGTCATCACCAGGGGATACCATCTGTTGTACTTCTATCCACAATCAGAAATTTCACACAGACTTTTGTTTTCCTACGGAATATGGGAAGTTTGCCTTTTTGCAAGCAGTGGTTACAAACATGGGATCGACAGTTTGGTTGGGATGTGATGGTGATACAACAATTGTCCCTCACATTGATCCTAGCATGCGGAAGTGCCCACGAGTGATCGAAGCTTGTGCTGGCATTGGAGCAGTTGGTAGAGGATTTTTGGCATGTGGTGCGACTACAACAGTATATGTAGACAACAACGAACAGTACTGCAATTGGTTGCGCCAACACAAATCCAACCACGTGATTCATGGTGATATATCCGAGATTTTCACGACACAGCAAGTGGCCAATGTCATCCAAGGTGACCATGTTTTGTCGGGAGGGGTGTCATGTCAGCCCTTTTCTAGTCTAGGGGATAGACGTGAAAACATGGATCAACGATCACGAAGTTTTCCAGCACTTCTGCGTATGGGTTTTTTCCTTAATGTAGTGGCCATCATAATGGAATGTACCAAGGAAGTCATGCAATCGGTTTGGGCCCAATCTATTCTAAAGAAGTTTAGTGAAGTAACAGGGTATCAGATTTCACAGAAGATCCTTCACCTGCATAGATTTTGGCCTGGATTTCGCACGAGGTGGTGGGCTGTTGTCAGCCATCCAACACTACCAGCATCCGATATCCCAGACATGCCAGATCTGTCGTTCGAGCCGGGGGTTGTCCATGTAGTGCCACGCATGTTGAAAGTTGAAGGGGAATCCCTTAAGCAGTTGGAATGTGACCTGTATGAACTGAGAAATTTTCATTCTGTTCGGGGAGGAGTCCACACATGCATCCTTAACATGTTGAAACCCATGCCTACTGCTACACATAGTTGGGGATCACAACTTCGAGGATGTTTGTGCAAATGTAGGGCAAGTGGTTTTAGTTCATTTAGGTTGAAAGAACATGGCTTATACGGTGTTCTGTTGCCGTTAGAGTCAACTGTCATCATGAACTCAGAAGAAACCACAATGCTTAGGCACCTGCATCCGCAGGAGGTGGCATTACTGTGTGGTTTAACGCCTGAACATGTGCCAGATCATCATGCAATCCATTGCCGGCTAACCCTATCTGGGGTGGGCCAGTTGGCATCACCGTTGCAATCGGCGTGGGTCCTTTCGAATTTCCTGCAGAACATATATCCAGAGCAGATAGGTTTTGTAGTCGGAACCCCCAAGAGTACACTTGCCTCTGTTGTGAAAGACCTTTTTGAAGCAAGGGATCGTCTATGGGGAATCCAGAAACCAACACCATACATGGAAATCTTCAGTCAAGCCATTCAGAGAGTCCTGAAAGAAGATGATGAAGATGACATGATGGGGGTTTTAACGCAGGACATTCTTACCACCGTCAAGCATGCTGAAGCTGTGATTCGTGAAGAGCAGTGTCGTCAGTCACCCGAAAGCCAATCTCAGAGCTTTGAAACAGGTGGATTCGAAGAGATGCCTGATGGAGAATTGCAAGACCATTTGAGCAGTGTTCTTTTGCACCAGCAGGATTGTGAAACCCCTGAGGGATACCCTGTCGATGATGATGGTTATGGGGAAGGGGAATGGGTTTGCCCGTACACAGATTGTGTCATATGTAGCCCAACAAGCACGGTGCGTAAACCAGATTTTGGAGACATCGGAGATAACGTGGAAGCAAGCGAGAAGTGGGAAGTTTCTCCGACCATTCCATTCGTTGTTGAAGCCCCGCCATCCAGCCACATGACGCCAGTTGGGTCGCCTTTCACAGATTGTGGAGGTATTCGTGCCTTTAGCAGAAAAAGAAAGAGTGAGGCCATGGATCAGGACGGCCATAGCAAAGCCCCATTGCCTTCGTCATTTGAAAACGAAGAGACACATCCAGTGCAAGAGGGTGAAATAGCGTGTTCGTCACCAGTAGAGACAACAGGTTCGCATCCAGAACATGAGCATGCACAAAGCCAGAGTGAGCAAGAAAGTGACATAACAGAGCCGAAGAAGACAAGTCATGACAGTCACGTTGTCCAAGTCTTCACGCATGGCGACAATGTTCCTTTCTTCGTTAGGATGTCCAAAGAAACAAGTGTAGGTTCCATCACAGTTGCAGAAGATGAACTTGGTTCCAATACGCAGCCGATAGGGATTCGTGATTCGGTAGGACAGCACATCCCGTTTGCATCAAAAACAACTCCTTTCCAGCAATTGTTCCTTCACAATGTGCCGACATATGCCAAGCATTGCAATGCAACAACACAAGGTCCGGCATGGACCTGTCAGCCAGGCCAAAGCATTACACGCATTCATGCACTGAGACAGCAAGAAGCATGGGTAGCAGACGATGAAATGGCCTTTTACCTGACAAACATTAGTCAGAATGATTGGGCAGAATGGTTTGTTCCTTTTTCAGGAAAAGTTGATGACCAGGATGATGTGAGTCCAACATTCACACAATGGTTTGCAGATTTGGTGCTGGCATCAGACGCAGCTGAAACGCCATTGGTTACACCCAGTTGTCGTAGTTCGTGACATTGCATGCATCCGGGTGTTCACATCGCCTGAAGGGTTACATTTTTTGGAGCACTTATCAGAAGACACCAATCAAAACATGGCATACCACACAATGAGTGTACCACAGGCATTTCGTCATGATTGTGGTTTCCAGTGTGTAGGATGGCTCGTGCATGTAGCGAGTGATGCATCGCTTCGTCAAGAGCTCGTGGATGGGGATAGGAGTAGTGTCAAACCTTTTACCACGGCATCAGCAGTAGCATGGAGAGGCTTGTTTGAGCATCATCTTTTGATTACGTTGCAAAGTAGTCAAATGATCCAACCCCATAAGATGGTAGTAGGAGGGGCATCAAGCATGGAGTCACCAGAGCATCAGATTGCAGAGCTGTTGAAGAAACATGGGGTTCCAGAGGCCGAAGCAATGCCACGGTCAAAGAGTGTTATAGACAGGATCGGCAGAATGCACATCATGCAAGCCTTGCGATCGGGAAGGGTGTGGGCTGAATTGAAAAGTTTGGCGAACCAACAACAGCCAAAGGTTCAGTTGGTGTTACCATCAGAGTTGGCCGATGCAATTCGTGCAAGGGCAGACACAGGGCAACCGTTTGGAGACAAAAGAAAGAAAGCCAAACATTCAGCCGCATCGGTACCCAAGGGTCCAATCGTCATGCAGCCTGCTGATGTGACAATCCCAGACGGATTATTCAAGCAGGGAGAAACACAGCTGATTCGTCAAATCAACATCGCTGCCATTCGCAAAGATGCCAGTGGAATCGTCGTTGTGAATGCTATCCAAGCTGAGCCTTACCTCCGTTTGGCACAGCCGATGTCGGAACATGGCCTTGCATTGTTGGTGTTAGATCATCAAGACCCAGTTTGCAATGGTACTGGCCAGGTCATTCGCTTTCCGGGTAGGTTTGAAAAAACGGGAGAACCTTTCATAGGCACTGGTCGTCTAATCCAGCTTGGCTCGGTCGAGGTGTGCAGGCACTTCCCAGCTTCCCAGGTCAAAGTGGATGAAGTTGAAACGCAGGTGCTGAGGGCTGTGGTGTACAAGGATGAGATCAATGGGAGCTGGCAAGACTTCACACAGCGGCCGGTCAAGGTTGTGTTGGATCACCTGGGCCTTTCGGGAGGTGGTGAAGACGATGGTGTCATAGATGTGTGGGATAGGCAGTGGTTGTCACATAAGATGGATCGTCAGAAACCCCAAATGGCTGACATGTTCCTGGTAAGTTTCCGACTAACAGGTCATGATGAGAAGTCGCTCATGGGTAAATCTGGGGATGGGGGAGTGTATTTAGAACCCAGATCGGCAGATGGTAGATCACCATCGGACAAATATAGGGTAATGTGGCTTCCAAGAACTGACAAAGCCACATCCATGACTTCGTTGCAAGCAGCCACCAAATGGGCATGTCTCGTCAGGGCAGGCAAAAGGTTCGGTCTCAGAACTCTCACATGTGATGCCCAAACTGTCCATGACCAATATAAGCCGCAAGTCCCATTTTTGGATTCGGGTTCAGTGTTGCACTATCTGGTTGGGCCACTGCCCTACGGGGTTACAAAAACTAACCTGAGCAAAGTTTTTGCCAAGTGGGGTTGGCAAGCACGTCCGGTGCAGCCTCGAGGCAGGAGTAGTGATGGTGGTGGGATCTTGTGGGAGGTCCATGCAGCCCAAGCACCCGAGTGTGAAGCATATTCGATGGAGCATGGTGACGTAATCCTGTCTGAGCTTTCCCGCAAAAAGCCTAATGATAAGATCGTCACAAATATCATCGCATCAGCAAAAACTTTGGCAGCTTTGCAGACCCAGCGACCTGCTGAAGGACAGAACAAATCGAGTGCTTCAACGAGTGATGACCCATGGAACGAGAAAGATCCGTGGGGGGGGTATGCACCAATTTCCAAAGCACCACGTGTCAACAATGTTGTAGATGCAGCCAACACGAAGCACCTAGACAGTGTGACCTCAACAGTCGATCGGAAGATTGCTGCAGCATTGGCACAGGTGGATCAGAAGTTGTCGGTTGCAACAAGCAATGGAAGCATGACGGATGGTGTTGAAGGTCGAATGGACACCATGGAGGCTAGATTGTCCCAGATGGAGCAGGTAGTCCAAAACCAGCAACATCAAATGCAAGCACATCAAACGCAAGTTAGCAGCCAGCTGAATACCATGAAGAATCAGATTGATCAGCAAGCCCAGGCGTTTCAGCATCATTTGGATTCACGTATGGATGAACAGCTATCCCAGATCGAGAAGTTATTGGGTAAGAAAGGTAGATATGAGTGACAGTTGCAGCCAGCCAAGTCGTCGTGTGCTTGGCATCTACCTCCACCAACCGAGAGTGGGGGTCAATACCAAACCAAAGGTGAGAGAGTCAGCAGATTCGTTCGGGTCAGAAAGCCTGTCTGGCTTAAATTTTGGCATCTTTGTATAGTTTTCTTGACCTTTTGCAGGGTAGGGGAAGCAACAAACCCAGGGCCAGAGTTCATCATAGGAGCGGTGAACCCTACAGGTTTGTTGCACAAAGTTTCTCAATTCAATTTGTTGCCACATCGTAGTTTTTGGGGCGTGTCGGAATCGCATATCACTACCCCAGGGCTTCAGCAGTTTCGTCGTGAATTAGGTTTGCATAAGAGTAAGTTGAAAGTGTACCATTCAGCACCAGCACCGCATTTGTCAAATAATTTGGGTTCTGTCGGAGGGAAAGCAAGTGGGGTGGGATTCCTGTCAACCTTCCCAGGACACAATATGCATCATCAGTGGCCGAAGCGTCTCAATCGTGAAGCTAGAACACATGTAGCAGCCTTTTGTATAGACGGCATCTGGATTCGTGCAGGAGTTGCATATGGCTATGCCAAACGACCAAACTACTGCGAAACGAGAGATAGGACGGATGAGTTGTTGGCATTGTTGACCGAACGCATCGTGCATCAGAGCCAGGGGCCCAGAGTAATAATGGGGGACTTTAACCAAGAATGGGGTAAGTTGCCACAAGAAAAGGTTTGGGCACAACATGGTTTCGTGGAAATCCAGCAGTTTGCAAAAGCTAGGTGGAACCGTGAAATTGATATAACATGCAAAGGAGCATCAACAAAAGACTTTGTGTGGATATCAAGAGAACTTATTCCGTTCTTGGCAAGCATAGACATTGATCACCACATGTTTGCTGACCACTCAGTTGTCATGGCCAAATTTCATTCTATGGGTCCTTCAATTCCGGTTAATGTGTGGCAAAAACCAGCACCATTACCTTGGGATAAACTCACAGATCCATTGTCTGACTATGAACCGGAAGGGTGTGATAATGCTTCCACGGATGAATGTGTCAAGAACCTTTTTGAACAACTTGAGCACCAGCTGCATTGTACTCTGCGTGCAGAGGGTAAACCGGGACTGATGCCAATCCAAAAGGGAAGAGCTAGAGCCAATCCAGTGAAACGCTGTTGCTTTGGTATGTGCCCTCAAAAAGCGTCACGACAGGATGAGTTCCAACCAAGTTTTGTCGGCGAAAATCGTACTCATGCATTGTGGCTAAAGCAAGTTCGTCGCATTGCCAGCCTTGAAAAACTCTTGAGTGGTGAAAATTGTTCGTCGGCCAAGACCGAGCATAGTTTCGGTCTGTGGGAGGCAATTCGTCAAGCAGCCGGGTTTCCAGGTGGCTTCAACAGATTTTGGCAGACACAGCAACATGCATCAGATGCACCTAGTGTTGTACCACACAGTTTGCCCAATTTGCAAGTCGTGTCGGCCATCAGAACTAGTTTCGAATCCATAGTCACACAGTTGGAAAAGACATTAAAGGCTAATCGTCATGCAGCAGCCAAGCAAACTAGGATTGATGATTCGTCTAGGATCTATAAAGATGTCGCTAGGCCTAAAGCAGTTCCTGTTCAAACCTTGATTTCGTCGAGAGTTGCACAGGTTACATCTGTAGATGAGAACCTTCAGCGTGCTACATATCCATCAGGAATTCTCGAAGTTGCTGAGCCAGTGTCAAACCAAGCAGGCATCCTTAAAGTCATCACTCATACCCCGGGGGAGATCTTTTTGGATGGAGATCAAGGCGTTCAAGAAGGAGACCTTTTGTTGCAAGAGATTTCACATGCTAATCCAAATGAAGTCATGCAAGAATTCGAAAACTTGTGGATGACGTACTGGGGGAGGCATGAAAACACACCTTGTGAAAAATGGGAGCCATTCGTCGAACTTTGTCAGCAGTGTGTTGCACCTAGATTCCCACCTATGGCATACACTCCCATTACTGCAAGAATGTGGAAACAAGCAGTCCAATCCCGCAAGAAAGCCGCTGCAATAGGACCAGATGGGATCAGTCGTCTAGACTTGTTGAACCTTCCACCAAAAAGTCTTCATAAGTTGCTGCAGATTCTCCAGAGGATTGAAGATGGGGAGCCATGGCCAGTGGCATGGATGGTGGGAGTGATTCACGCTCTGGAAAAACGATCCGGAGCAGCCAGAGTCACAGACTTTAGACCGATCACCATCTTCAGTTTGGCATACCGGGTGTGGGGCAGCATTCGAGCAAGGCAGATCCTGGTGCACTTAGCGGCCAAAGCACCGGAGGAACTCATAGGCAATCGTCCTCGTCGTGAAACTGCCCATGTGTGGTATGTAGTGTCATCACTTGTAGAATCCAGTCTCAGTGAAGACATGTCGTTAGTTGGTGCGGTGGCAGACATCACCAAGTGCTTTAATGCACTGCCAAGAGTGCCGATATTTACATTAGCGAGGTTGGTAGGCATCCCAAGCACAATATGCAACACATGGCATCGAGCTCTAGGTCAAATGGAGCGAAGATTCAGTGTTGAAGGGTGCATCGGGCGGGGTTTAAAATCCTATTGCGGTTTTCCAGAAGGTGACGCTCTGTCGGTTTGTGCTATGTTTTTGGTAAACTTAGCCCAAAATGCATTTCTAGCTAGGAGTAGAATAGACCTTCGAGCATGGAGCTTCGTGGATGACTGGCAAATCACAGGTCGTAGCACGGACGCTGTTTTGGAAGGCATGGAACATGTTAAAACCTTCAGTGAAATGCTTGACCTTGATTTAGACTCCGATAAATCCTTCATGTGGGCAACCGATGCAGAGGATAGGGCATATCTTCGTCAACAAGGACAAAATGTCAAGCTGAGTGTCCGTAACCTTGGGGGGCATGTAAGCTATTGCAAAATGGCAACCAACTTCACAGTGCAAAATCGCATGAAGGATCTGGATCCTTTTTGGGCCATGTTGAGAAGTAGTGCTGCGCCATTGTACCAGAAAGTCATAGCACTGACAGTGGTAGCCTGGCCAAGATCGTTGCATGGAGTAGCAGGTGTGCCCTTAGCAGGAGACCTAATGCAATCACTCAGAACCAGAGCAATGCAAAGCTTAGGACATAACAAAAAGGGTGCGTCGCCCATCTTGACTTTGTCGTGTGTATACCATCCTAGGGCCGACCCAGGCTACTATGCCGTCATGACAACCATCAAGATGTTTCGTAAGCTGTGTATTCCAGATGTTGCATTTCCGATCCTGAATGGTATGGCAAGTGATCCCAACCTCCAACATCGGTATGGACCGTGTGGCGTTTTGTTTCTCAGGCTCAGTGAAATTGCTTGGTCGTGGGATTGTGATGGGTGGCTTTATGACCATGAAGGCATCAGCTTGCACCTCCTCCATGCACCATTACAAATGTTGCTAGGTAGAGTTCGTCAAGCATGGGCAGCCAGGGTTGCATCCATCGTTCAGACAAGGGAGGGTTTTGCAGGCCTTTCGTCGGTAGATAGTTGCTTCACAGTGTGTAAACTTAAGAAGATGGAACAGGGCAGGGCAAGTTTGTTAAGAACCACTCTCAATGGCACTTTCTACACAAGGGATAAACAGTTTGCATCCGGTAGATTCGTGGATAAGAAATGTCCGTTCTGTGAGGCACAGGACTCGTTATTCCACAGGCATTGGGTGTGTGACAGGTTCCAGCCAAGTCGTAACCTCATTCCTAAACATGTGTTTCAGCAAATGTCTGAGCTTCAAGAATGCACACTTCAGCATGGTTGGATCGTAGAAACATATGCTTCTAGCTATTTTCGGCAGTTATTGTCCCAATTGTCTGATACCACCAATGATTTTTTTCATGTATACACCAGCAGTCAAGATGCACATATCTTCACAGATGGAGGACGTTTGCGGCCTGAGGCATCACAGCTTCGGGTTTGGCAGATCTTGCCACCGATTCGTTTCCAGTAGTGTCTAGGGGACCTGTCCCAGGTCTCCATCAAACTGCATTGCGAGGCGAACTGTATGCGTGCATATCAGCATTCTTGTATGGTATTAACATTGGAATTCCCTTCTGGATCTGGACTGATAATCAGCAATTACATGATTTTTTGATGTCTCTTGATGCGGGGGGATCAGCGCCGGATTGCATGGACAACGACCATGATCTTTTTCAGCGAATTTTTACTTTGTGGAAGCAGGCAAGACGCAAATGCCTTTTTTTCAGGGTGATGAAGGTGAGAGCGCATATGGACCTTCAACAAATCAATGAGGGTGTCGAAAGTTGGGCCGTTCGAGGCAACACAGCAGCTGATGAAGCAGCAACAGGGGCACGAGCAGATTTTTCGCAAGATTTCTTCAAAGTGTGGCAGGCCGTGTGTCAACATCATGATACGCAGCAGCTTGTCAGAGATGAGATTCACAATCACTTCATACGAGTCGGTGAGGAAGCAACAGCGAGCAAAGGCGATCTGAAGGAGCAGGAAGCTCGACGATGGGCTGAAGTGGAGGGCGATGAACCTCCGCAAGAAGCACCGGAGACTCTTGACCTCATGGATTTTCCTTTGGAGTGGCCGGAACTGCTGTCACCCAAATTTGGAGGCTGTGAATCCACAATTTTGAAGTGGATCCAAGAACTAGTGTCCCCGGACGATGGGGTGGCGAAGGTGGTGCAATGGATCAGCATGTATCATCTCTTGCTAGATTTTCAACGAGCAACAGGGGTGGTGGGGTACAAACGAAATGCTGATACGAAACAGTGGCAGGTGATCACTTCTTGGGAGGCAATGCAAAGTTACTGCTTTTGTGAAGTGACGACAGACTTTTCGGCTCTTCTGCGGGGTGTGTTGGGTCAGCTGCAGGTCAAGTGGCATCCTGTACCTCAACGACCATCTGGAGGGCTTTTTCGGAGGTGGATTCGGTGTGCTAGGCTCCGGGTGTCGGCACAGCGTTTTCAATCCATTGATCATTGGCTGACAGTCCACGAAGTGGTTGCAGTCCAGCATATAGGTAAGTCATTTCAGAACTTACCACCGTTTCATGTGTCTCCCTGACCAGAGAAGATGGACCGGGGTTGCGTCTCACAGCGTCGGATTCTCCCATCTGTCGGAAAAGGGAATCCCACCAAAATGGCCCAGATTATGTACACATACTTTTTATTTGCATATACGTAATGTGCACAGAACATAGTCATAGTGGAATATACATCCATTCACCTGTGTATCAGATGCACTACCCAAGTGTTTGATAATGTTCGATATATATATATATTTTTTGTGCAAATCCTCTAGGATGATTACCATTTTGCCTTTAAGTTCCCTTGACCTTACATATCTTACATCACTTTTCGTCCTACATGATAATCAGATCCACGAAGCCACCTAGAAGTCTTGCAAACTTGATCTACTTCGTATCGACGAAGAAATGCAATAGCTGAAAGACTGGAACCTTGGCTGCTATCAAAATCTTGGGGTATTCATGATTCAAACAACCCAAGAGATTTTAAGCTTCATTTCTGGTCATTTCGCACCAGGAGACATATCCTGAGACCTTCAAGTGGATCGCTCGAAAAGAAGCGAAAACCCAAAACGGATCCTCTGCGCCATCGGGGCAAGACAAAGGTTGAGACAGGTCTCTGGTGAAGTAGCAGATCTGTGAGGAAAAGGTGTTTTTGTGGGGGTTAGTCGGTTTAGTGCCTGTTCTTCAACAGCTTTCTCAGGTGATTGTTTAAGTTTAAGGTAGCAGATGCTACCCCATTGAGTGGGAGAAGGTGATGCTGCCACTTCCACTTGCAGCGTTTTACGATGTTGCAACCGTGCCAATGTAGAGGCTACTGAGATTTTGCCGGCTGGTGGTGTTACATTGTTACATTTCTTGAATTGTTATGCACGCAATTCATATACGCAGTTTAATATATATATATGTAGAAATACAGTCTTTTTTGTTTTGAAAAGTCTCTTTGGCTTGATATTCTTGAGATGATTTGTGGTATCACCAAGCTGGGCTTGTAGGTTTCTGTCTTTCGTGCTTTCAGCTCTTCTGCTGTAGGGTTGAGGGAGGTGTTGTAAGTTTCCAGATTGAATGGCACATGAATTTGAGTGAGATATAAGAAAAAGATCAGTAACAGCTCCGTCTGAAAGCGCCAAGCATGCTTCCTGGCTTGAAACAACAAGTGACATTCGCAATAGTTTGTGGAGCATGATCATGTTCTACCATGTTGATGTTTTTAACCAGCAACATTTCTGCTGACTATTCTTGACTTCGAAAAGATGAGCCAGCATAATTCGACACATTGCACCTTGTGCTTTGGGAGAGGAGGAACTTGAGTACAGCCAAAAAAACTGGAAATAAACCAGTGTTCTGAACCTCAGGGAAGTGACATAAATCCTTTCCGAAAATACTTGGTAAACCTTGGTAAGATGAGTTTCCTTTTGATAAACAGGTGGAACCCTAAATAATCTTTTGGAGATTTTTGTGTCGGAAATTTCTAGGAATACAGATACCAAATTTCTAGGAATACAGATACCCGGCACTGGATCAGACATGATCAGACTTTCAGGTGACAGTCAGCCAGATTGGTGCCAACTCCAATGCTCAAAGGATGAGTCCCCAACCAAAAACTGGGGGCTGGTTTCTTTCCCATATAAAATATTGCCAAGGAGAGGACATGAAGAGACCAGAAAAGAACATGTTGAACATTGGAGACACTTGGCTCAAGCCCTTTCGGCGCCATGGCTGCGCTGGAAGATGTGCTCGAGTATCGCTATGGCAAAGGTGTCATAGGCTGCCGGGATCTCTGGATGGTTGCTGTGCCAGTTTTGGCTTGTGGAATGTTGTGGCAAAATTATGTTTTACATTGTTTTACAGTCTTGTCTTCATGGCAGCTTCAACACAATTGGCCCAATTTGAGTTGCCATGGACGTTTGGAATCATGGGTATGGCCTCCTTGCACAGGCAAGTGGGCTTCCAGCTGGTTCTGTTTGCAGAATGGGCAAGTGGAGCAGTACCTATTGGAAGATGGCGAGAAGCGGGGGGCCGTTACTTGGCTGTGAAATAGGTGTTTGGCTGGGGTTATAGGTGCTGGAGTGAAGCGCACAAAGTGCAGCAATGAGAAACCGTTTTTTTAATTGATTCTTGAATGGTATCATGGGTGGTGAGTCATCCCGTGGTCTGTGATGCACATGGCATGGGCACAATATGGGATATCAGGGAAGGTGTGTGAGGGAAGGTATGACCAGAGAAGAAACTGGTTGTTTGTTAAGTTCGCATATGACTTTGTAAGTCATTAACATGTAACAGGCATTTTTATTGGCAATTCATTGCCAATCTTTGAGCTAACAGCACCTGTGCTGTTTTGCCGAAAAAAAGGCCGTAAAGATCTTTGACCTCTCCGATGCCAATGAGTTCGAGTTTGACGCAGAAAGCAATTCGAAGATTACCTTGCAGTGTGGCAACGAGCGGGTGCGTCTACGGGGTTCTCCTGACCAAATGCGACAGTGGTGCCTTGGGTGAGTTTCAAACACCAAAAACGTGGTGAGAACCGGGATTTAAGATTGGATGTTCGTTTTCATAATTTATTATGATTATATAAT
This sequence comes from Breviolum minutum Mf 1.05b.01, assembly GCA_000507305.1. Taxonomy (NCBI): domain Eukaryota; class Dinophyceae; order Suessiales; family Symbiodiniaceae; genus Breviolum; species Breviolum minutum. The sequence continues at coordinate 56,337 of DF241714.1, forward strand.
ATTATATAATTGACGATTGCTAATCATCATGCATGAATTTAGCATTTGTGAATTTTTAAATGATTTCATCGTGTATATCAATTATCATTTGTGAATTGTGGGAGCATCAGTTTGCACAATGATAATCTGTACATTTTCTTTTTTCCCTTCGAATTTCTTGTGCCGAACCATCGCTGATCTTCCACGTTTCGTACATATCTCCGGCTTGCTCCAATCCGTCCCGAGTGGGGTGGGACAGCATATCATCCGTTCAGCAGATGTCGTTCGATTCTAAAGAAACATGTCTTTTTGGGCATTCATCTTCTTAAGGGATGGCTCATGATGTCCCAAATCCATACCCGTCAATAACGCCCCGCAGTCAGAATTTTGACGATTTTGTTCTGATTCTGTTTACTAGAGAATAGACAGAGTAAATCGACAAAGCCTAAGGTTCCCAGATGTTTCCAGTAGTTACGGTTAAACTGGTCATATATGATCAATTTGATGGTGCCCGCGCCCACGGCATGCAGATTTGTTTCAACACTGACACTGGAATCATACGAAATCATACCCAAGACATGGCAAGGTATGAAAAGATGCGAAGCTATGTGTCAAAGGAGGGACCTTTTGCGATGGTAGAGCTAGATGTGCTTGCAGTACAGTCGGTAAGTGCAAATCATCGCAGTTTCCTTCCTTGCTTGTCAGCTGTTGATTTCTACCATTGTTAATTGTATGTTAATTGTTGTTATCATTTTAGTTTATTTTCAGTCATATTACCGAGTTATTGTCTAGTACATGGCTGGAGAAAATGATTACTTTTTCGGATGCTAAATGACAAGCTGCCAGGCAAGTGTTTGGGGGTTCAGAAACAAACCAGTGATGATGGTGAAGATTCAGTTGGTGATGATGATTTTTGATGAGTATGATGACGATGAAGATGACGATGAAGGAGGTATAGTGGTGGTGGAGTGGGTAACAACATCAATGACAACAAGCATAACAACCCTTGCAGCAACTTATTAAAACCACCCTTTAAACCCCGGCACCCGGGTTTCATCCTCCATTTGCTCAACGTTTTCCTCCAGGACTTCCAAGCCTCACAGACCTTCCAGCCACCTGCCCGTCCAGCCTCCGCCTCTGTGGTGTCTGCTGCCTCCACCGAGCGCAAGGAGAGTGCCGACACGGATTCACCGCGAAGGGGTCGAAGCACTCGTGTCACTTGGGGATGGTGATGTTGTGGGGGGGGGGGCTGTTTTGGGATGATGACAGGGAGGGTGCAAAATGATACTGACAAACCCAAAAGGCAGCTATACCGCTGCAAATCCCTTTTCACTTGTGCCAATACAAAAGGCCTGCAGACAGACCAGTCTCAAACCATCCAAACTGAATATGGTGCTGAAAGAGTCATGCATGTAATGACCCCTCACGCACTCCCCCTTTCGGACAATCCATGATCCGAAACCAAAATGGGGAAAAACTCAGCCATTTGAGCTGTAGCTCAAGGCCTTACAAATTCGAATCCCTCATCGCTAGACACACCAGCAGATTGAGGATTCAAATTGGAACTCAAATTGGCATTAGCTGGGGTCTTATCCAAGAGCTTGAAGATCGAATAGCCTCTCCAAGTTGCGTTGTCAGATGTAGTGCAGCTCCCACCACCAGCATGCCAATAATCATCAGAAACTCGTCGATAGTTTTCTTCCAGAAATCGTACTGATATCCGGTTGCCATGAAATGCCGTGACCGAGTACGGACAACTTCGATGTACCGGATGAAAGTAGCGTTTTCGAGGTTTTCCGTGTACGCGGACCAACCAGCCACGTTCAACGTAGGTAGCATCCCACCTGTCTGGACCACGCGGACAAACACGGAACATCGCCTCGAACTCCGGTACTGGTAGATCTGTAAATTTCCAAATCTCCATGCTGGAAAACCTTCTCGTGTCTCCAATTTGTTGGGCTCGTAGATCGTTTGGGGATATGCCAAATCCTGCTGACCACCAAGGTCGTTGGGGATGTAGACCGTCTCAAAGTATGGAGTTCGTCGTCCTCCACCCATAGATCCATCTCCATGTCCACCTTGATGACTCCCCATGGCACCAGTCGTGATCGTCGGCTCTCCGGCCGGTTCTGCGACTCTGCCACTCCTGGTCGTGATCGTCTGCTCACCGGCAGGTTCTACGACCTTCCCTTGAGTAGTGATCCTCTGCCCTATCGCAGGTTCTTCTACTCTCTCCTTTTTCCTTCTCTCTTCATCAGGTATGTTGACAAAGTCCACCTGTGAAGCTGCATCTTGATGCACCCGGTTTCTAGATGAACCTCCAAGTTCACCGATGTTGACCACCATGTTGATGTTGGTGGTTCCAGTTGCTTCTCGTATCACCTGCCTCTCAGATAATACTTGCTTGTCATGACCTTCGGCTCGACTACGTCCATGCACTGTAGATGAAGATGTCGAGCTTCGTGACCCCTTTCCGGCCATCATAGTTGTTGATGCTTGTACTTCTTCATCTCGATCTCCCATTGGATTGTTGGCCATGTACTCGGCGTTGTCTGAGGCCAATGCATCAATCCTTTTCTCAAGTCTTTGAATCCTGTCATTCACCTCCTGTCTCAACGCTCTTCTTGCTTCGACATCATAAGATCCATCAGACCGTTGTTGTTCCATTAGCCCAGTAGGATCTTCGAAGAGCCCCCTTGCTGTAGGAAACGGATTTGTGACTTGTTGTTCCCCACTATAACCACTCGATGTTGCCGCTCCATGTGAACCATGCATTGCCGCTGCCCCACGCGCTCTTGCACTCCGCTTCGGCTGCTGACCATGCTCCATGGCATCGGACCCCCGACTACCCTCACCGTCCTTTGGATTGATCCTCATGGCTCGCAAGCCTGGGGCATATCCTCTTCCTTTTCCTTTACTGCTCTTTGGCAGCCAGCTCATTGGCTGAACGTTTCCCGTATTTCCCAAAACATTCTTCGAGGTTTGGGGTCCTATGTCATTCCTACGTGTCCACATTGGATCTTGTTTGGGTGTCCCGTTACCCTTCTCTTCTTCATACATTCTTCCTTGATTTTGTTGACTCCATGACTCTTGTTGGCTCTGTGGCTTTTGTTGATGTTTTCTTTCGGGATCTTCAACATACTCTTTGCCTTCTAGGTCTTGATTCTTGATTTTCATGATTCCACCTATTGCAATCAACAATGCACCTAGCCAACGTTTGTCGGACAGTCCTAGAAGTGCTACTCCACCTCCAAGCAATGCTGTGCCACATTCTTGCCATAGGTCTTGTCCACGATGTAGTTTTGCCATCCTTGCAACTCTCGTCTCTTTCTCTTCCACGACTTTCATGCTCAAGAAATCTCTGAATCTGCGGAATGCCTGCGATTGGAGCGACTTCGTAAAGCCGTCAGCGCTAAGCTCACTGCCTGGGCAGTGTTCGACAGTCCATTCGGCACCTTCTTCTTGAATCGCTTCTCGCAACTTCCATGCTCGTAAGCGAAGGTGGCGAGTTCGCCATGCCCCTGCGTCCGTGCTCAGCTGCGTGATCCCGGCCTTGCTGTCACCTCTCAAGACCTTCCTTGGACTCATGTCGAAGACTTTCAGGAGTTCTGAGATGGTTTCACCACACTGGTACCCTTCTCCATATCCCACAAGCTCGCTCTCTGCTGTGCTCATTGTGATGAAGGGCTGCTTTGCGCTACACCAGTGAAGGGGATGAGAACCTCTGCAGATGAATACTCCATGGACACTCTTGAATCCTTCATGAGGAGGTGCGAAGGATGCGTCAACATTGACTCGAAGATGATGATCTTGGTCTCCCGCACTGTATCGCAGTCCACTTTTCGCTGTAACCGCCAAGTAGTTGAATATGCAATCCGCCAACTCTTTCGCATACCTTGGCCTCCGATGCAGTAGTCTGGAAACTAGTGAAGTGGCGTAGGCAACGTCTGGTCTCGTCCGCGTCGTCACCCACATCAACTCCCCTGCTGCGATTTGCGCTGCACGAAGTTCTCGTGAGGTCACTCCTTCCTCGTCAGGGCCCTCGCTGATCTTAGGAAGTGGATGTCCATGTGTTCTTTTGACATCTCTCTTCCTCAGCATCTCTTCCACATACTTCGACTGCGACAACACATAGTCACCGTTTGCCTCCTTCTCGATCTCATAGCCACAGAAGACAATTCCCTTCTCAGTAGTGACCTTTTCGTATGGTTGCATCTGAAACTTCGTTGCCAGAAACTTCATTGCAGTCTCGCAGACCTCATCCTCTCCTACCATGAGAAGATCATCCACATAGACTCCCAAATAGGCATGTGCTTGTTGGGAACCTTCTTCCTCAATCCTCCATAAGTGGCATTCTGGAGTAGCCGTCATCTTCCATCTCCTACCACCTTCGTCGCTCCACGCTGCATCTTGTAGTAGTCGATCTCGATGTCTTGCCCAGTCTTTGGGCGATTCAGCCAGTCCGTACAACGCCTTCCGTACCAACCAACGCTCTTGCTTTCCAAATTCCATCACATTGGAATCTTTCACTATGGTGGGTGGCACCACCACCGTCGCTCGTCCTGGTAGGCTTCGTCGTTCTGCCTGAAGAAAGGCCGTAGCAATGTCTGAGCTATAGACATTCCATCCTCTTTCAGCAGCCACGGACACCATAGCTCGCACCACTATCGAGTCCAAGCCTCCTGCAGTTGTACCCAACGCATCATGTGGATTTGGTGCTGAGTGGTTGCCGCACGCAACTATTCTCGCCTTTTTTCTGTTTGGTGGCTTAACCACCGTCACCAGCATGGATGGTATCACCTCGATGTAGTCCATCGTGCGTTGCAACTCCAAGTACTGGTCTTCAGAGATTGGTTCGATCGCATTGTATCCTCGAAGGGACCGGTATTCTTTGTCGATAGCCTCAGTCCAATCTGCAAGGTCCCTCCTGACCTCAGCCAAGTCTACTTGTCTGTTCACCAGGGTCTCTTCAATCTCCTGATGCTTCTGTTGATCTCCTTCTTGAGCTTGTAGACTTGCCAATCGAGCTTCCAGCCTTCGACTTTCTTGTGCCACCTCGTGTACCAAGTGACCGAAGTTCTCTTCCGTCTCTCCAACCAAGTACCGCTCCTCGATCTCCAACTTGCGCAACTCACGATGTTGGAGCTCACATACTCCTTGTACCATCCTTTCTTCTTCAACCACATACTGATTCTTCATTACTTCTTCATTCGTAAGCATAGACCACTCCCCCCGGACTTGTAAAGTTCGAACATCCGCCGTATAGCTCTCGTGAACCTGGTCCGGAGGTGTTTTGCCATGAATCCTTCTTGGAACTTCACCGCAATGAGGAGGTTGTTCTACAAACAACGCTTCAGGCATCTGTTCTGGCACTTCACCTTGTTGACCAACGTCAAGGCTTGCAGGAAACTCCTCCGTTGCAGCCTCAAGGCCTCTCTCTTGCGTGTCATCCTCTGGTTCCTCCTCTGGGGATGTTGGTGCATACTCCATGTCATCCATCATCGCCATGGGAGGCTGTGGGAGTTGAGGTCGTAGATCATGAAGATGTCTGCAGTTCGGAATAACCACCACGGTCGTCTTCATCCACTGGTCACCGGCCTGGATGTAGTAACCTCTGGATGTGCTGCTCATATCCGAAGCTGGTCCCCACACCACCACTTTGCGCATAGGGTACCTCCATTTGCCTTCTTCTCCATCTCTCTTATGCCATCGCTTGACCTTCGCCATGCACGATGTCCCGAAAGGAATCAGAGGCAATTGTGGTACTCCCAATGCCTGCAACTGCTTCCTGTGACGCATTTCAGTAGCCTGCCTCATCGCCAACGGCCACCATGACACCGGCGCTCGGGTAGTGGACAGCAAAAGTCTCGTGGTCTCCTTGATGTACTGAACTTCGCGCTCCACCCGTCCTGACCCCTGAGCTTCGTCCCCTGCCGCCACCGTCTGCATGACGTTGCGACTTTGCATCCATGCTGAACAGGTCGTGCCAGGAATTCACGTGCCCTGTCCGTGTGGATTCGGATCAGTGGCAAGTTCAACGACCTGATCTTTCCATACATCAAGCTGAGTGCGCGAACCACCTCATGACTGTGGCGGCTGCGCATGGGAATCGCGAATGTCAATGACGTCACCTTGACATTCTTCAGCTCTGCAACTTTTTCTTGCCACCGACGGTTCATTGCATCCCAAGCCTGAATCTCGATTGGGGTCCATTGCTCTGGCTCCTCAGAGGGCAGATCAGCAAACAAGTCGTCGATCGAATCCTCTGGTGGTTCGTCTCGAAGTCCATGTTGAGGAGGATCTTGCACCACTGCCTGCGCGTCTCCGTCACGATGCTCCGCCGGTTTGTAGTCCTCCTTTTTGTTGTCCTCCCCCGTGTCGATGTCCTGCACATGGTCTGCCCCATACTGCTTCTTGAGCTCCTCAATCTCATTGACAATGTCCTGACTTGTCCATGGTCTTTGTAAATCCTCCCCATCAGCCATAATGTGCGGAGATTGTCCATGACCTAGTTCTTGAAGTCCCTGAGCAATTGGGTTGTCCCCCACACATGGTACCGTGAATGCTCCAACCAGCGCATAGTAGAATCCTGTGCCATCTTGATCTTCTCCACGATTGACTGGTCCCATGATGTCCAGGTTCAACGCGTAGCTGTCAGGGCACTCGATCACTTTTTCTCATCCGGTCTCTTCCCATACACCGTAGACATTCTTCGCAATCTCGTCGGTATGGTCTGTGGTCGTTGTCCACATGACGTTGCCATTCTGCAAGCTCCTCTTGGTCTTTCGTAGATATCGCCATCATCCTGTGTAACATTCGATCAGGGCGCATAGTCCACACTGATCTCTTTGCCTGGTGTCTGATGGCTTCATTTCGTTGCCTCCTCTGTTCAGCTCGACCATGAAGAAGTACTGCCACTTCACGTAGGAGTATCTGTAACCCTGTTGCCCACTCCGCCAAGCCTGCTGATTCTTCCATTCTTTCTCTGAGGGTCCTTGGCCACGGTGGATCCGGGGTGGTAGACCTCCTTCCCTGTAGTGCCTTGATTGTGCCGATGTTCGTCACCATTGTTGTCGGCTTCTTCCTCTTATGCCCCAACAGCTTCTGGTCGAAGTTCACAAAGTCCAGGCCGTAGAGCTGTGCAAAGGCCACCGTCTCAGGCCAGACCATAAAGCTTGGATAACCCCAACCACCATGAAGGTTCTCATCATCCTCCTTCCAATTGGCTGGGTCCTCCGGTTGCTCCAGCCCAATAGCACACTCCATGGACTCATCCAAAGCCACTGTCATAAGCTGCAACGTACGCAACCACAGCACTGAGTCGTCGTCTGCCTCGCGTTGCTCTTCTTCTGACAGCCATGGAAGCCCAAACCTTGCCTCATTCTCCCTTCCCCTCAAAGGCTTTGGACCACCCTCCTCCTGTTGGAAGCGGAGAAGCGAAACTGTGCGGCAAGGAGGTCCCGCGAAGACTCCACGAACTCGACCTGACTGACAGAGCTGCTCCAAGAACCCAAACAAGTGATCGTTGTGCATGTCCGTGCCACGCTTGATCTCGATGTTCAAGAACACCAGCCCTTCTTGGTCATGGCTGTCCCAAATCTCCGTGTTGGTTCCTGAAAACAAGTGGATCACGATGGATTTGGCTCGTTGAAGTCGCTTCCGCATCCTTCTGTTCAGCGGAACCAGCTCTGGATCCCACCGCACTCGACCCGGAATCCTTTCCACCAGTCTCAAAGGCACTTGCGGGTAGTCCTCCGCGAAGTTTGCTGCTTCAACCATTTCCAGATCCTGCTGATTTGGTTCTGCCCGAACAGCTGCAACTCGTAGTCTAGATCTCCTCATGTAGAAGGCTTCCACCTGTTCCATCAGCTGCATTCCTTCTCGCATTCCAATCACCGGGCATCCACCATCCAGATATACCGGTAACTTTCGTCCTGCTTGACTCATCACGCAGCCTGTAGCCGACCACTCCACCGTCACGCCTATCTTCACCAGGTCAGATACCGGCACGATTGGCTGGACATCCTGCATCACCAATAGTGTACCGCTTTCTCGATGTTGTCTCATCTCCGCAGTACCTGACGCGAGGCTAACTTGAACTGGTAGTCCTTCTTCATACTCCTTCCAGTTCTTGGCCTTGCGCATACAATTGGTGGCTCCTCCGTCCAAAAGTACCGTTGATTCCCGGCCCACTTCAATCCTCTTCAATCTCACCGCATTGATGGCAGGTTTCATCACCTGTCCAGAGCTCCTTGATTCGCTTTGTGTCACCCTCATCGACTTCAGCAATGATGTGACTTCGCTCATCAATGCCTGCGTAGACCCAGTTTCTCCTGTAGTCCCCGACGTCGAAGTCTGCTGTCCAGGCTTTGCACTATCTCCTCCAGCTCCATCATGAGTTGACGGATCACCTGCACCCTTGCCCTTCTCATTCTCCGTGTTGTTCTTCGCCTTGTCTTTGTCGATGTAGCCACCTTCTTCACGATCACGTTCACGATGACCACCATTTCCTCGACCTTCTCCTTTCTTGCCAGAAGAAGCACTACCTTTGTCCTGCTTCCCATTGCCATACTTGCTACCTTTCTTCCCTTTTCCTCCTCCATCTTTTCCGGAAGCATTGTTGTGGAAACCATCACCATTCACTCCCCCGGGCTGGGGACCCAGGCCTCCTCCACTCTTGGCAGTACACTCCATCTTTTTGTGCAAAGTACTGGAACAGTTCCAACAACGCTCCCTCTGATCTGGCAGCGACGGATGGTCGAATCGACATGATCGGCCGTATCTGCAACCTTGTGTTGTGCCCCAGTTGTGGCAGATGTTGCTCTTGCCGCCCTCTCCTCCTGTTGGCCCAACTCCGGGCGCCGTTGTCACTGCACGCACTGCGGGGCCAGTTCCACTACCTTCCTGGTTCGTTTCTGGGGTCAACACCAACGTCTCCATCTCCGCCAAGAGTAGATTGTAGTACTCCTGAAGGACCGCGGCATTCGGGTTGATGTCAATTCGACTCGTCATACGGTACGTGTTGATCCTGAAGCTTGCCTGCGGTGCCGAAGCTAAAACGGTTGTCACCAACGTTGACAATGATTTGACCAACAACGTGCTGTCAGGAAGGGTCACCTGAAGTTCTTCCGCTCGTTGTTGATGACGTCGCCAAGTACGAAGTCTTTCAACGGCCTCCTTGGGGGTAACTACTGCTTGTTCAATCGACAGCTCCCGTAGTGTTGTTGCCCGTTCCGACGCTCCGCCGGGTTGATACGTCTGAAAGACTTTGAACAATATACGTCCACTCGTCAAATTCCGTGAAGCAATGAGGTCCTGCTTCAGGCTGGCTGGTAGAGCTGCCAGCAAAAGTCCTGATGCTCGAAGGTCCATGCGCTGTCTTGCGGCAGATGTGTTGTATATGGACTCATCTGGCTGTGCTGAATGCAACCGCTCTAGTGGTGAAGCGGCAAGCCAGGTGGTGTATTTAGCCATCACCTCCTGGACCATACTGTCCCACCACCCCAAAGACGTCGTCGCAAGATCACCCATTAGTGGTCTCAGCTGAGCAATCCAATCGCCACACTGTAAACCTGCCTCCTTATCGGCTACCGACAGCTGTGGGAGCACGATGGTTGTTGACTTGAGTCCATCACCTTCTTTGCCTGGTACGTCATGATGTCCAGGTTGATCTCCTTCATGGACTCCCCAATTGCCAGCCCGATCACTATGTTGACCTCCATCTCGCATCAGCTCATTCATGTTAGCCCGACCGTCGCCTGATACCCAAGCTTGCCAAACCCGATCATCGCCTAACCGACCGTCTTGCTTAGCCCGATCACCGCTAAACTCGCAATCTTGCTGAGCCCGATCACCACGTAACCGTCCATCAAAATCGGCCCTGCTCTGGGGCGCTTGTCCACAATCTCCCCCGAGACCGGCCCTGCCCAAGGGCGCTCGTTGACAAACTCCCCCACGGTGATCTCTTCCAAGATGTTGTTCTTGCCGTACTATTGGTTGCTTCCAATAATCAGACGACAACTTGCCTCCCGATCTCCTTGCATCTCGCTCCATTTGTAGTTGGAGCGTCATCAGCTCTTGTCTTAACCACTCTGCTCTGGCGGTTGCTGCATCCATCACTTCATCAAGTTCTCCATGACGTGAAAGTACATCTCCTTGGATATCGTCTCTATCCAATGATCTTAGATCTCCTTGGACGGCACCCCGATCTCTAGCCAATCACGTTGTTGTCTTGGACGTCCTTCTCGTGATAGATATCGCACCCCACCTCTCAAGCTGGGACCCCATGATCTCTGACATGGGCCATCCATCTCACTTTTCTCATAGCCATCCGTTCCCCATGGCCATGGGGGAACAGCAGGTAGAGTAGCATCATCACTTGGTGGCGGCGTATCCGGAACTCTTGTACCTTGAGGCGTAAACTTCTCCTCCTGCTTTTGTAAACATCTACGTGTAGGACTCCTTGACCTCGGGGGTGGAGGTGGTATTCCCTCTCCAGGAATTGAAACCTCCGACCACGACGTAGTTGTAGTTCCACCTTCCGCCATTGCCTGAATCCTCTTCAGCTGTTCCATCTCGAATTTCAATTGGACATTCTCTTGGTGTAGTCTTTCTACCATTTCCTTCTCAAGTGCTCTCTGAAACCCATTCTCCTCAGTGACTGAACCACCAAAGAGTGATTGACCTCCATCATCAGGAGGCATCTCACCCTCCGTCCTTTTCGGCAGCTCTTGCTTCACTGACCCTAAGCCGCTTCCGAGTTGCCCTTGAGTTCTACCATCTTGCCAACTTGCTGGAGTGCTAAACCGCTCTCTACCAGCTCCATCACTACCTTGCCCCTTCCCAGATCGACCTCTTGTTTCTTCCAGTGATGTTGCTTCACCAGGACCCACTTGTACCGAAGTTCCACCCTCCAGCACTTGATCCAAATCTGCTTCATCACCTGAAGGAACTGGTAGGTCAACTGGTCGTGAGTTTTGCAAGGCAGCCTCATCCCTCGCTCTAACCGACCAAAAAGGATTCACCACAGGTCCCACTGAGGATGCCCTTCTGGTCGCCATAGCTCAGGTCGCAACAGGGTAGTCAGTTTGGGCTCATAACCTGACAAACCCAAAAGGCAGCTATACCGCTGCAAATCCCTTTTCACTTGTGCCAATACAAAAGGCCTGCAGACAGACCAGTCTCAAACCATCCAAACTGAATATGGTGCTGAAAGAGTCATGCATGTAATGACCCCTCACGCAGATACAAAATGGAGAACAAAAAGGGCGGCGAAGGCGAAATTCAATTTAGAAGCAGATTATAGCAGATTAGCACATTGCTTTGCTGATGTGCTTCAAGCATTTTAAGCTTGCCGTAGACATCAGAAGATGATCCGAACTTCCAAAACAATAAATTGTTTTGTATTTTGTCTGAAGTTTTCTTTCTTTTTTCTGTAGCGAGGGGGTTGCAGTGGTCAACGGGTTTCGGAGGGGTTTCGGAGTGGTTTCGGTTGCCGTAACTGGTTTTTGCATGTATATGTTTTGACTTCTCACTTCCCACCATTACCATTCTTTGACGTGTGATTGACCACTTTTAGATTTAAGTCAGTAAAGGTTCAGAGATGTTGAGAGCCAGACTGCAGCAGTATGAAACATAAAATACATAACAACATGCTACAATCTAGACACCACAATATCCGATTCCAGGTGCTCCTAGGATGGTACCAGAGCATTTTCACACCTTCCTGCAAGCGGCGTACACCGTTCCTAAGGCGAGCTTCTTCAACAAGCCCCTCGAACACCTGAAATCCAACGAACGCCTAGATCCATCTGTAGCTACAACACTGTCGAAGCCAACGCAGATGTTATTGGCAATTTGGTATCAGACACTTGGTGCAGAAGGAGTGTTGGGTGACAGCCATCTTTTTGCTCACCATGTATATTTCGCTTTTATTTTACATTCGTTATCTATCATGATTTGATATAGAATGAATACCTTTATATATATGGAACTGAAGATGACGAAGTCTTACACTCGTGGCCAGGTTGGACATGAGTAAGATGCGAACCTCTGACCTCATGCGCCGAGTAGACACTTCAGGTCGATTGTCAAAGGGTAAAGTTGCAGGAGAAAAGCGCCGGCCAGCGATTTTATTAGCTAGTAGACTAGTAGAACCGTTGGTAGGCTGAGATGCCAGTGTTTTTTTCTTTGTGCGTCCAATGTTTCGGTAGCCATCCACATTTCACACTGATGGGATATAGAAGGATCATCATCAGCATAACTATACAGTAAGCATAGATTCACCCTGAGCAGATTGCAAATTCAGACCCAATGTACTGGAGACATTGTGTGTATTGTGCTAAGGATTTTCAAATTTGGCTACT
>DF241715.1:0-75071 GCA_000507305.1 Breviolum minutum Mf 1.05b.01
AAATTTCCAAGGATTCACCGGGATTCCCGAAAATTCCTGGGCTATAAACACACAAAAAGTGACAACCTCAACACCTGGAAAACACCTGGAACTTCAGTGAATCCATCACCAAAGGCACCACAGTTTTCTTTCGCACACACTTCATCCACCTAGAGATGTGTTTGGCATAGGCCAATCCAGGGATCGGGACGGGTAGGATAAGTGAAATTGCTCAGAATAGTTCAAGTCAAAGATTTTTTGCAAAAAAAAGTTCCCCAAAACACTGAAATCTCGTGTGATCTTTTCTTTGTCATTGTTTCACTTAGGGATTGTGAGTTGAGATTCTCCATGCTTTCACCATCTCAACGAACAATTGTGCATGCGATATTTCCTACCTTCCAAACCTCAACATGCCAATCTTCTCAAATTTTGGAAATTAGCATGGCAAAAATTGTGCATTTCACAAGGAAACCAACGGAGCTGAAGTCAATGAATTCTGATGAGGCGCTGATTTCATGGTGCCCAGATCGTCCATCAAGGAATTCAAGAAGCTGTTCCCTCAGCAGCCAAGTCCATGGTATGCGGTATGCTCTGATTCCGTTTCTATCCGTCAGTCTTGGATATTCAATTGTTGGTGGACAATATTATGTAATCATTTACGTTTCATGGTTGATTTTTCGGCGATCCCCCATGGTTGATTTATCTGGGTTTCCATTCCTGACCCATGATTATCATCCATAGTTTATGGTGCACTTATTTGAATTTCAAACTGGTGGTTGGTTTTCATCATCTATTCCAAAGGGCCAACTGGTTGATGGTTGAGCCATCCACCTGAAAGTTCTCAAATTGGAAACCTTCCCCCCCTCAAATAAAAAAGGGATGGTTAAAAAAATCAAACAAATGTGAACAAAACCATTAGAACCCAGTATGTTCTTCGAAAATATTTGGATTGAAACGACTTTCAGGACACTTTCATCACACCCTTTTGCACCTCGATCTGGTGCTTCAACCAAGGACTTTTGCAGGTACCTTAGGAAAGGTGATTTCAAGGCTTAAGGGTTTCCAATCTTCACTACAGGTCATCCAAGAGTTCTCCAAATCGCCATGGATGTAACTCCTGGAAATTGATCCAAGTTGATATTGACGCCATTAAAAGGGGCCCAAAATGAACCAATGAACCCCCACACCTTGGACGAGTGGCAGCAGCCAAGTACTTAGCACTCTATCCGACTTGCTCCAAGCCCTGAACATCCAATGTCAACTCTCTTTGAAACTGGACTCTGACCCCTTGATTCTGAGTCAAAAGGAAAACATCATGGCTTCCAAACAGAATAAACCAAACATACATGTTGGGCCCTTCGAAGCTGTGCCACTTTGGCCATTCATTTCTTTCACGGCTTAAGAGGGATTACTTGCACTGCCGCTCAACCCCACCTCTTCGCCACCTCCTGCCATGCACTTCAAGCAGCAGGCCAAGTCAGGCAGAAGGTGTGGACTATTTCAACATGATGCGTTTGTACATTTGCCGATGGATACTAACCATCAACTGGTTTCCCTTCCCAACTTGGATGTGTAAATCCGGATGTGTCTCAACACCCAGCTGACCTTCAAAGGTTCTACAAATGTGGACATCTGGCCACTCACCAGAGCTGCCATGAGGTTCCCACCTCGGTACCCAAAAATTCTTGCCGTTCCCTCCCGTGTCGTGGATGCGTCCCGTCATATGCGTCCCAAGTAGCATAGCACCATCAGAGCATTCTGCCACTTCGCTGCGGGAATCTCCCGTAGAATTGTGTTACCATCAAAAAGGTCGACTTGCAAATTGGACCTCAATTTGAAGGCATCATGGACAGCTGCAAGATCTCCTTGGAGAAACTCAGGTGTCGGCATGGCAGGTGTAGGTTGCAGTGCCTTCCATGATTCACCTGCCAGTTACCAAAGCTCACTGGTTGTACATTCCACGTTCAGGAATTCATCCTGTTAAGAAATATGCAGGTGACATCAATATCTGCTTTGAAAAACAACTCATTCAAGGAATCTGTTTACATCTTCGCTACATCTTCCAACCAAAATCAAAGATTTCATGTCCCCCACTGTGCCCCTAGGCCTAGCATGGCACTCGAGTAGCGCTTCTGTAGGCGTTTGGGGAGCTCCTGCGAAGATAGAAGAAAACAAGCACTTTACGCCTCCAACTTGAAAATGAACCTCTGAAACTGACAACAAAATCCGCTTCATCTTGCCTGGACGTCCATCTGACTGAAGGAAGATGCCGACTTCGCTGCTGCTTCAGGTAGCATGTAGTAAAAAAGGTCCTGCACAGAAGTTCGCGAACCAACTCTGAAGGGGTTTATGAATATGCAGATATTTTTGCACCAACTTCCACAAAAACATATCCCACTCCAAATCAAAGGCTCCACTTGGGTCCTCTGTGCGGAAGATCTCTTCAACAGCAAATCGTTCGCCTGCTTCTGTGGCTTCAGGCTGGTGAGATACCAAACCCGGCTGAAATTTAAAAAATCACAAAAAAAATAAGTAAGCTTCCAAAGGGGAGCCTACCTGAAGTGTTTGCTTCCGGCAATTTGTAAGTTCACTCTCTATCAACTATCAACATGTCATTGCGTTTCACTCACTTCAACCATTCTGCAAGTGCCTATGTAAATGTCCAGCGCGATGAGGACGACTAAGATCAGCGCAGCGAGAAAGAACATGTGACAGCCCCTCACCAAAAACTTGGGGTCCTCGCACAAGCACCGCTTCATGTTTTCTGGTGCATGGTATGGTATGTCTACTTTATACGCGCATCGCATATGTAACATATGTAGATGATATATAGTAGCTACTAATTGTAATATTCATCAACACCCTATTCATGTTCGCACCCCTGTGAGTTTTGCATGCATCTATAGAACTATAACCAACAGGAAATTCTTGAAAGCAACTCTGTGTAAACTCATGACAACAAGCTATGTTTGACTGTACATCCATTGTCATTGTTTGGGACCATTGGTTGATAGTCAGCTCTCTCCCCACCTCTGATGTCACTGCCCGAACGAAGAAAACCGTGGAGGTCATGGTCATCAGCAACGTGACAAAAATCAAGGCGATCAACGAGAAGTTCCAGGGTCTTAGCTCCGCCTTGGCAGGTTACTGTAGATCAGGGTCAAACTCACACCAAAACGAAAACCTACTGAAAACCTACAAAATCGATGGCAATACAATCAAGAGTGTTGGTCAGCTTTTCAAATAACAGAAAATCTACTCTGCAAGCCGGTGCAATCTGGCGCCTTTGAGCAGAAATGTGTTTACTGAATGGGTGCACCAATTCCAATACCCCTGAGTCACTGAGTGCTTTGCCAGCAGCTCACAGTTTACCAAGGTTTCACCTGAGAAGATGCTGCAGCTTGAAAAGAAAATCCACGTTACAGTGGGTTCTATATACCCAGTAAAACTACACTGATGTAGAAGTTTTGGCCTAGAAAATTGCTCAAGAGGATGCGAAGAAAAACGAACAGTAACGTACGTTGAGGTGATCATCATCACATGCAGGTAAACATTAGGGCCATTAGGGGTTTAGATCCATAGCACATTTACAGTAGGTTCTGCCGCCACGGCACACAAGTCAGGATCACTGTCCTCTCCATGACGTTCAAGGTTTGCTTGAAGGCTTTCCAGGGTGTCAGAATCCTTGGTGAAACCGCTCAAAGCCAATGGCAGAGACACATCTTCAAAATTCATCAAAAAAGTGCAGCCCAAAGAATGGATAGGTTGACAAATGATTGTCCTTTCCAGAGCAGTACTGTTTTCTTCCATAGGAAACTTCAAAGGACTTGAAGGCCGCAAGTCCATGATCAAAAGTTTGACGTCAATCATCAATCCAATTTCAAAAACCATTCAAGTGATCCATAAAATTATCACAAATCTATGTTGCCTTGAAACAAAGACTTACTTGGAAAGAAAATCTGATACATCCATGTCTTCCTGAAGACTTCCCAACGGAGTACCACCCCACCTGCAGAACGTCTGCCTCATGTCTCTTGAAGGGCTCCAAGACCAAGCCTCAGGATACAATGGCTTAAAATCATCCCTTTCATGATGTATGATGAGGCATCTGAGCAGTTCTTCACTTCATTTTCTTTAACATATCTTCCGTATCCAAACTGAAATCGCACTCTCTCCAAATCTTAACTTATGGGCCCACAAAACTCGTAGTCCCACAGCATTCACACCAGTAGCAGGGTAGCAAGGTAACAAGCCCAACTTGTGGATGTCCAACTTCCAATTTGCAGGAAACATCTCTTCTTTCCGGATACCAATGATGTCAAGGGGCTGAAACGGACTGAGCCCTGGTGCACCGCTTTTTCACAGATTTCGAAAAAATGCCTGGAGGTTTCCACACAGGGTTTCAAATGGCCAATGGTGAAGAACCATCTGGAAGTAAACAGCACTTGGGATTTGGTGTCTATAAACAACAATAGCCGGTTTGAGTTTCCTTGGAAAGCACATCCGAAAAAAATCTCCTGGAAAAGACTGCCGATTCTTTCCCAAAACCATAACACTAAAATTGACACCATACAGAAAAACATAATGACCACACATTACATAACCAACCCAACAAACAAGCTAAACCTCAAAAGCAATGACGGTGCAAGGCCTCACCATGGGATCCTTCGGTTTCTCATCCAGGATGTTGGTGCAAAAGCTTCGAAGCTTGGCCTTTCCAAACAAAAAAAAAGAAAATCCCCGGGAAATTGGTGTAGCAAGGAAACCACACAGTTGCTAAAGCTTAATGATGTTTCAATCATGCATGTTTGAGATCGAATCATTTTGATCACTGACCTTTGTCTGACAAGACTCTATCTCTTTGCCTGGTTTGGTGGGATTCACTGGCCCAACCTCTTGCCTCACACTGCTTCTTGTCCACGAAGACAGCCAAGGCTTTTTCCTTTGGCTGGCAAAGATTCACAGCAGAGGTTGACCAGAGTCCAGCTTCCAGCTCAAAAGCCTCAGCGAGTTGGATATTTCATCAATCAAAAAAGTAATAACAGCACTCAACGTCTGGGTGAAGGAAAATATGATAAAGCAACCCTTCATCCTTTCAAGATTTTGGTGTCAACTAACACACGATCTCAATCAACAAAGTTGAGTCACGATCTTCGGCTCTTCATCCTTTCTCAACTCAGAGCTTGGTATTCCCTCAGTTGAGGGAACGAGAAAACCCACACCTTTCCGGTTCCACCATGTTCCACCAACCAAAAAAAACCCTTAGAAATTCAGGCCATGTTGCCACTTGCCCAGTGTCAGGCAGTATGCTGGTCAAGGCCTGAAACCTGGGTTGATGAGTGCAATGGTCCGGGCCAATGGACTTGCTCCCGGTTTTACTACCCCAACAACAGACATTGCCTTTCTGCCTTCATCCAAATTTCATGTCCTAAAGCCTATGAACATAGACTTGGCAAGGTGCATTTGGTAGACTTCGGCGGGGGCCACTTGAACTTCAAAGCAATGCCACCTGCCAACACCGCACGAAGGACTGCAATCTTTAAGGGTCGGTGGTGACTGGAGCATGAAAGACCTTAGAATTTACGGCAACAGCGCACTCATAGATCTTGAACGTTGCTTCCCTGGAAGAGGTAAGGATCTCGATCAATGGTCAAAGATCAGCAAGCCTTTGAATTGATGGTCAGTCAAGTTTGTACATTCTAACTGATCATCACATATCCATACCAAAACACTACCCCACATTTCCAAGTGTATTTGATTAGTTTTTGGGATGTGTTCCTTTAGGTAAGGACAACATCGACTCTTCACCCCATTCCACGCACCTCTCTGAGATACAGGCCCAGACCTGATGTTTCCAGGTGCTAACCAGTTGGGATGGTTAAGTCTTAGTATTAAAAGAAAAAATGGTAAATTGACGTAGAATTGTACATAAAGGATTTTGTTGCAATACCTTTTGCATGTTTAGCATATCAACGGGTGCAGGACTTTGTCCACCAACACAATCAATAATGGGAAAGAGCATGTATGTCTCGTGTGTTTGACCCCAGAACTTGCAACAATTCGGCAAACTGAATCCAGGCAATTGGTTATCGAGCATTCCCCAACATCACTACTTACAGTGAGGTGACACAAGGTCGTTGTGCTTTGCCCAAATAGATCACATACTTCTGGAGGATCCCTAAGCCGCATCACAACCCATCGTACATTCTCCCGGAAATTTTGACTTCGCCCAAAAAGTGGGCTTGGCTCTCCAGTCCGCTTGAACACTCAAATTCATGCACCGCATTGTTGTTGTTTCCGTGGGTCGTCGTGGTCGTGGTCGCTATTGGTTGTTTGTTGGTGTTCACTTGCTCTGCCAAGCAGCCAAGCACACCAGAACCAGCAGCGAAGCGGCCAAGCTACACAGTCGTGGCTTGATCGAGACGACATCTGGCGATGGTTTCACCACTGGAGGTGACTCGAAGCGCTGGTTTTTTTTAACCTTCCTAGCTTTCTTCGAGAATCATGGAAGGAATGGAAGGGCAAATTATCGTATATATCATTTAAATTATATACATCAAAATGATCTTGGAGGAACGATCTAAGCTTGTCCTTGAACCGTAACTGTTGGAAGAGTAGAAATTTCAATCTTCATTTTCCGTCTTTTTGTCTCCATCCTTCCTCTCAGCCCGGCTTTCGATCGCGAGTGCCTTCGCTGGAATCAACAGGCGCCAATGATGAGTTGGGTGGACCTGTCTGTCGGTGCTCACTGACTGCGAAACTCTACCACAGCGTTCAAAGAAGGACGGATCTCTCCCTAACCCTAACCAAAGGTACACCCTGGATGATGGGGATGTAACCATTCACCATTTCACTTGTTACATTGGAACACCCGTTGGGTGTAAGAAAAATCAGGTCGCGAACCTCTTCACGTACATGTACAAGTATGAAAGATCAAGAGGTGATATCTGATGGTCTTGTAATCTAAAAGCTATGGGCCCCTTCCAGGCCTACAGACGCCATGCTGTTGGGGCCTTCAGACACCTTCAAGCGCAGCTGTGACTCAACTTGAATTGCTGAATCGTTCTTCTTGCCGCAAAGTGAAGGATGACTTCCTTATCTAGAAAAAAAGGATTACATGAAGTGGTCATCTCTGTGCTAAATCTTCCGCACGCGATCATGTCAATCTAGTGCCTGGGTACTTGCGGAACACCGAAAAAGATACTGTGATGGACAAAATTGAGGACCAGTTGCCCATCTATTTGAGCATCCCAACTCGCAGGGAATGAATTTAGCAGTGTCAGTGCAGGCGACTACAATATGCAAGGATGAATCTCTCTATGAGCCGGTGAAGAGTATTGACTATGGTATGTTGTAAGCGTCCAGTTCGCACTTACAGAAGCTAGCCACCTTGGCAGCATCTAATCCCTAGAGTAACGCAGCTTCTCAATCCTTTCTATCATCTTTTGCAAATATGATATGATACGATATGATAAACATATCCGCTCCTTCTGTATGAACTACTCTTCATAGGGCCAGCCTTCCCAGTGACAGACCTATCAAGACCGGTAAAACAAATCCCCAAAGACCCAGCCTCCGCCTTGCTACGTTGGGTTTCATGGAGAACTCACAAGGAATGGGCAAACATAATGAGCTGTGAGCCAGACGCACATGTCGGTGTTAGTGTTTGGTTTGATGGAGAATTGAAGTACAACCCTTCTCCGGTTAAGTTCCATGTCTTCGTCTTTACATGAAATCTTTCAGATTCCACACACAAATTTGCAACTCTCAGAAATTTGAATTACGAAAAACAGTGGACGTGATTGTATATATAATTGCACATCCCATCTCACCTCGGGTGTTTTCATCCTGGGTGTCTCAGCTACAAATCGTCAACCGTGATAAGCCAAGGTGCAACTGTTCGGGTAACTGCCGCTGGATGACATAAAGTTCCTTGCAAGCATTCCTTGGATCTGATGACCAGCGTAACCAAAAGGTGACCGGTGTGACTGGTGTGACCGGTGTTGGCCATCCTGGCTCAAAAAAAATGCTTCTTCAACTTGATGATCTTGAATGTAACTCGCCTCTGGATTCTAAAATTGCTGAAGTTGTTGCAAAAACAAAGGAATCTGAAAGCATCTCTCTCGTGGTTTAAAGTTTAAACAAGAAAGATTTTTTCACCTTTCAAGGTGAAAGCAAAAGAACTTTGACACTCTGTGAATGACTTTTGGCCCTACTTGTCACCCTCTTTTGCTGCCCAGGAACATTGCACTCTGACTGTCCTGCAGATGTGGCTTGAGTGCCTGCTGGGCAACTGGAACACGCGGAACCTGGGCAGGGCACAAAGGGTGCGAAAATGGCTGGTTGAAGTGGGGGTGCACGGTGGTTGCAACGCTATGCACGAAATATCTATCTAAGACTTTTCTAGGGGGAAAACTGCAGCTTTTCCTTCAACTGTTGAAGGGGTTGTTGCTTACTGTTGGTCAGTTGTCTGTTTTCCTCGGCTTCAAAAGTCGGATGGTTTTGCACCTTACGACTCCGCTCCATCAATCCGTTCCATCAAACTTTGGCAAGCCACCGATTTGAGATCGGAAGAAGCCACGGTCACATGGCTCACACGGAGAGACTGGACCTATACCTGCCATGCTGAAGAAGTAGTGCATTTGATGAAATCAAACCTTGAGGATTAAAATCATCAAAAATGCTTGTCAAAAATCTGTACTACAACAACAGCAGCAACAATTCTACGCCAAAATAAATGATTCTGGATAGCACCCCCGCATTATTCTGCCTGTGAGATTCAAGCGCTTAAGGTTGATCATGGCCCATAGCTTATGGGTTCGCACTTCGAATCCCAAGCTGCCTAGGCAAAAAGTGCCCCATGACAAGGCCCATGGCCGAGAGGAGATATTGGTGAAATCAATGAACCCGGGAACAATGACAAGTCACAAGGATACTGAAGCACATCTCGTGTTTCTTCCAGTCGTCTAGGATACACCTCAGTGATGGGAGTCTGTTGTCCTATCAGGCTAGACTTGGCTGTCACACAGTTCTACTGAGCCTCCAACAATTGCAGAACTGCTTGTATAGGCTTGACTACTAACCTGTCTATTCGTCTTCGGTTCGCTTTTCCGTGCCAAACACGTGTGTTTTTTTTCACAAAACAACAATGTCTCAGGTGGCCCCAAATTATCTCAGCCGTTAATTGGGTAGCTCAATCCATCCCAGAAAAATCAACGTCAGGTAGGGACTGTAGGGAAGTCATCTTTTATTGATTCGAAGATCAAATGTCTTGGAAACTGCCCTTGTCGAGCCTTGTTACTTGCTCTAGACATGAGAACATGGACACAGCCCAACATATACACACAGCACCAGCAAATCTCCAAACAGTTTCAGCCCCCAAACCTGAAAATCATGGCATTGCAGCCAAAAGAATCCAAGTTCCATGGTTCCACTCTTATCCTATGCACTATAGGCCCATTCACTGCTGCCCACTAGTCATTATGTTCCAGTGCCTGCACACCCTTCTCCATCATATGCACCTTCCATAACTGACAATCAGAAAGTGTCTTGGCGTGGATTTCACAGTGTCCCTGCTTTCATCCATTTCGATATTGACAGAAATTTGCAAGTTGCAGAGCGTTGTTCAACATCGATATGCTCCAAAATTCCCCGCCGGTCTCGAAAAAACTGACCACCCATCGCACCACACCATTACGCTGAGATACTCCTCGCAATGTTGGCTGGAGCATGGTGAAGGCGGATAACTGCTCCGCGGTGATGGGCTCCACCAAAACTGGTGGGTCAGGGTCAGGTGGTGGCCCAACGCCTTGCCCATCTCCATCTCCATCTCCATCTCCATCCCCTGCTGGTGGTGGATTTTGCCTTAAGGATTGCCAAAGACACCCGGGTGTCATTTGCAAGAAGTTCATTGATCTTCCCTCCCCACTTCACTTCTCTAAGGATGCAACAGCCTCCGTGCACTTGTGAAGTTGAGAACCTCGAAGAACAGGCGAACCCGCGAGTAGCCGCGCGGTCCCAAACGATGAAAAACTGCCAGGTTGACAAAAATCACACTTACATCATGAGATTCGTCCAAGTTTTGGTGTTGAAAAAGGTGTCAATGTTTTGATTCACCAAGCCACAGTCAGTTGCGTCACTTCCACATCAGCAGAGGTCATATATCCCTGCTCGTTGAAGGTGAGGGGATGATAGAAAGACGCCTGGTGCGGAAGAGCTTGCAAAACGAAGAAAAAATCCAACATATTCAGAGGAGTCATACTATATATCTTGGACAAAGCTCTGCACCCCTTGGAGTTTGACCAAAACCAACCAGGTTGGTTGAAATCACCAACAAAAAATTTCATGGTGATTCCCTTCCACATCCCATCCATCCCTGTAGATCTCACCTTGGAGCTGCCATCCACATCCCGAAGATTTGAAGAGAGAGATGTGAGAACTACCAGAAGGTCAGTCTCACTTATGGTTTGACCTAGCAGATTGAAGGATTTGACAAGAATGGATTCAAAGGTAGGATAATTTCAAGACAATCAGAAGGTCAGATATTGCTTTTGTGATTTCATCTTAGTGAGATCCAAACATCAACTGTTAATACAGGTGTTGGTGACTGAAGACGGGATCGCACCTGGGCCAGGGTCTGGAAAGACATTGGATTCCAAGTAGGTCCTGAGCACAGCCAAAATGAATTGACATCGAATATCGCAAGTCTATTGCGGCCTCGATTTTGATGTCATATATCTTCATATATTTTCTTTGAACCAATGGGACAAACATCACAATTATACCAGCCCTGACTAAACCGTCCCAGTGGGGTCCCAAGTTCCAAGGTAAATGCCAAATGTTTCCGAGCATCACAGCGATAGCAGCTGCAGCTGCTTGCCCAGCATAGATGCTCGGAGCCGTATTGTAGAGATCTCAGGCTCACACTTTCCGCAGGGATTGGGATATCAAATATTTGGTCAATGACTGTCATAGTAAAAGGGAACACAAACCATCCAGATAAATCTGAGACAGGTGGCATGGCTGGGCCTAGAGCGTTTATTATCGTTTATTGCTGATTTCAAGCCCTATCCATCTTGAGCAAACTAGGTGTGGCTGAAGGACTGTTCACAGAACAAAAATCACCCACACCAAAAAAAGGAAACGTACAGGAGAGATCATGCAAGTAGCACGGAGATGAGATGTTCACTTTCACAGGACTGGCCAACTCAAATCCAAAATCCAAACCAACTTCAAAGCCAAGGACTCTGGTAGCCCTCGAAGAACTCTGCCCTCGTGAAGGTCATGCAATTTGCCCCACAGGGCCTCAGAGAAGAAGCAACCTTCCCTTGCCCTTGCAGAAAGTTGGCTCAACTTGTCGTATCTTTTCGGAAGTTCCCATTATTTCTCCAGTCCTTTTGGAAGTGACCGTTTGTTGAAAGATGGGGGTAACAAGTACCCCAAAATCTGAATCACGAAAGGCTTCACCAAACTTCCACCGAGAAACTCATGCCTTGGGCTCCTTAGCAGCCAACCGTCTCACAGGATTAGATGGTCCATCCAAGCTGTAAGTGGTGTAGGCTTCAACCATCATTCACACAGGGTTGGAGATTGATGGATAAGGTTGGTGAATTTTTTCAGATCAATCCTAAACACCCCATTTACCCGTTGGTTGGTAAAAACTGAAACACACCAAAAAGAATCACAGATGTTGGGATGTGAACGAAGGCTATCTGTTGCTTCTGTGTCCATAGGCAAGTCACCAAATGTCCACACCAAGGATGTCGATACCGCCAGCAACCATCAAGGGTTCGTAGAATTGGCTGTTGGAGGAGTCCCAAATCAGCAAAGCCTCATTTGAAAGGACAAGACTCTACATCAAAATAGCATAAAATAGCTTGGTACCAAAAACTCACTCTTTGGCCAGCTCTCTTCGCTTGTGTTTCATGGTTGGATTTTTTGTGCAGTTAAAGAAGGTGAAGCACAGCAAGACTGGCTTTCACTAGCGGCGCGCTGCACAGCATGAAAAAGCACAAGTGCGGCCACAAGAACATCGGGCTGGAAGTGAATGAAGTCCAATGCCAGCATGACTTCGACACTCGCCTGGTACTCCTTGGATTGTAACCAAAAGCACCATGGATCTCCCCAGAACCTGCATCTATGCAAACAGCAATAGAAATGGCGAAACCATCTATTCAACATGGGTCTCCTCGCATCTGAACTATTTACTTTTCGATAGCTTGATTTGTTCGCCACGAGTTGGGACGATGCAAAGGAGGAATCTCTCTTGTGGGTGGAGCATCACTGCGTCACTTCCCTTTTCCTCCCAATGGACCGACTTGCAGCCCTGATACCTGGCAAACCACCAAAAGGTCCGGACCTTAGGGCGTACCCAGAAGAAGAAGTACTAGAACTGAAGAGAACAGGATTGACAGCAGAATCTGAGTGTTGTATCTGACAAGCAACGAGCAGCCGCCATTTGCCTGTGGGTGAAGCTCAAAAGGACGTATCCCAGCCCAGCAAAACAGTGTTTCACGCCTTGCTTGCTCCAGCAGAAACAGATGGGAGGAGGCATCCCCTCAGCAAAATGGCAGAAAAATTTGAGGTCTCTTCCACCAAATGGAAGATTCCCAAAAGTCTAAACCAAGTCTTAGGAGAAGCAAATCTTTGGTCTAGCAGTCAAAGCGTTAGCAGTTTCATGGTTAGTACTGAAAAGGTGGCAGTTTCTATCCACAGCGATAGACCAAGTTCCCACGGACCAAGAAGTTTGACCCAAAACAAAACAAGCAAGTCCCTCCCATAGGCTGAATGCACTTGGAAATTCACAGGTCCAAAAATTAAAAAACAAATAAAAACAACTTGTCGTGAAGCACACCAGCATCTATATTGGTTTTGAATTTTGAATCTTGACTTGCCTGATCAGCCTTTTCTCTTACCCGACCCAAGACTTGTGCTTCCACACGTTGGAAGACCAGCTCTAACCCCATGCGAACGGCTTCAGCCGCCTCAAGTACAAAGCTGCAGAGTCATAAAGATTCAGGGTCTGGGTATATATGAGTCATATATACGTTTGAAAGATTTCAAATGTCCAGCATATTGTACAGTACAAGATTTGGCAACATTGAACAAAATAATATAATTTCATATCAATGGAGGTCTCAATACTCATGTAGTCCTCAGCGTTGCCCTAGATGACAAGCATTCGCTTCAAAGCACCCAGCCCTTTCTGAGGTTCCTTTTTTTTTAATATCTCAACCTGCAACTTGGGCTCGGCTCAGCATCCACTCAGCCAAGACACAGCACCATCACAAATGTCAGTGTAGAAGGGATCTACATCTGACCAAATTGCGAAGGTCTTTGCCTCTGACTCAGATCCTGTGGCAGTCGGCATGATGTACAACCCCCAGGCAGCAATTGTTGCCGAGTGGCAATTTGCGCCAATTTGGGGCTAGTAGGGGGTCGGCAATTTTTCACGTTGAGTAGTAACAAGTATGGTGAGATATTCAGCTTCCAGTGACAGCCAAAAAAGAGATCCTTGTTTCAACGGAGAAAATCCAAAGATCTCTCCTGGTTGCGCCACCTGATGCACTGGAATCTTGATCATGTTGCTACCCAACACTTCCTTGGGGCCGCACACGAGATTCTACGTGAAAATTTTAGAAACTAGCTCACTCTGTTATTAAGGGAAGTATTTGTGTATCACAACTGTATACCTTCTCTCTGTTTGTAAAAAACAACTGTATGCGTGTGTAGACATTGTTCTTCATTCATCCGTATTGATCTATTTTACACATCACAGTAATGTGTATATATATATATATACATTATAGGTAATAGTATTGATTAATTGTTTCATCTGTCTACATTTCATCATCCCAGAAGTACAAGTACTCTCGACTAAAATTGCCATGGCACCAAGGAGAAGACCATGGCGGTTTCGCTGGCACCCTGAACAGCCTGAACAGCCTCGGTCACAAAAAGGATCTCCTTGATGCTTCTGTTGGATGGGTTGAACTCCCCAGTCCGTTGAAAAGTATGTTCTTGAATCTTGATGCTCACATTATAACCACCTGTAATGAAAAGAGACTCTTGTAATCCTACAAATTAAACAGGATCGCGTCTGTTGTCATTGCACAATCAACATTGCCGTTGAGACAACAAGATCTTGCACATAGAGGTGATCTTCTATCCGGTCCCCAACCAAGAAAAGAGACCCAAAAAATAGGTCACTCTTTGACGTTGCCGCCCATGAGCATCTCAAAAACTATAAATTGTCCCACCATTGTGACAAGCATCTGGTAGTGATGTGAATGGCAGAATCAGCAGCCGATTATTTTCCAGGGTAACGTTGGCTGCCACCTTCCAGGCATACGGGTTGACAGAGATTTCTGGGTTGTGAGAGCCATATCCGACCGGTCCGACCCCCCAATCCACCTCTGATAAGTTCTGAGAAATGGGCCCCAAGAAGACTTGATATCCCTGGCCAACGGGCTCAGTAAGGGTAAAGGTTCTGTCTCCATTTAACTTTGAAAGGGAAAAATGGTTGTATGCTGTCATTCTCGTCATGTCACTGTTGTACAATTTGTAACATGTGGACGTCCACGATCAAGCTTTGTAAAATGTTTCTGCGTTAGGAGCCACTAACAAAAAACAGCTTTGGCTACACTCTAGGGTACAAGATTCCCTATAAAGGATACCAAATACCCTTCAACGCAGTTAATGTAAAAACCATTAGAAACTCCAAAAAATCTCATTTAAAACGGCCCATGGCCTCGTTGCCCCAGGCAGGTGACAGCATACTTTCGTACAGGCCTCAGCCGAAAAGTTGAGGGGGACCCCAACGTTGGCAGGTGACAGCAATGAAAGGACCCAGAAATCTGAAATCTGAAAAGGCCCCCCGGCTGCGGCATAGTTCAGGGTCACCCTGGTCATCTTGAATGTCCAGTTGTACTTCCAGTTCCTGGTGTCATGAGATTGTAACTTTTGATGCTGATGATCTAATCCTGTACCACCTGGGAATACGCAAAGCCATTGTAAATCACACATGGGCCTGAAAGTTGAGCAAGATTTCGCAAGCCATCAACAGTACAAGTATCAGTCTATGTCTATGTAAGGCTTGAATTCCAACACCGCAATCACCCCATCCTGTTGGTTGGATCCCAAAGGTATTGCCGATTGCAAGGACACAGCGAGCTGGAGTCCTAACCGCCATGGGTTTTGTCCATCATCATTTCGCACCAATGTAGGAAGATCATTGAAAAACACGGTGGAAATGATGAAATATGATGAAATGATCTGGGATTTCTATGACCTTGTTGCAAATCTTGTTGCAAATTGACTCTTGAAAATACCACGCCTCTGAGAGCTTCTTGTGATTCTGTGACATAGCTGCTGCCCGTAAGGCTCAATGTACCATGAAGCGATACTTTCACAGGTGGTGGCCCGGAGCCAGGGCCAGGGCCACTACCAGGGCTGCCACTACCCGGCTGCGCCAGCATTTCCTAGGACAAAACCAAAATTTCAGGCAAAGGCTTCACCCTCAATCCAGAATATGTTGTGTGGAACATGGCATCAGGATCTGCAGGATGCATTTTGGAAGGAATACGCGCACTCCATCACTTTCCCCAAACAACGATTCAGCTAACTCTCAGTGGCCTGAAGGGAAAGAAGCACTGCAACTGCAGTGAGCATTCCCATTGTCATGGCGCCGACAAGACGAATGGCTCAGTCCTTTTAACTCTAAGAAGGGGGCTCTCACGCTATCACTAGATTTCAGTCAAGTTTTCGATGCATGTCTTTGGATGAGAGATGCTGAAAAGGTGAGATGCAAACGAGCTTCACAATCTATATTAGCGTATCTGTATTCTGAAATTCTGTGTCTGCAACAGTATTCTTGCTGATCCGCTGGACAGCGCGTTGGTCTCACTGAATTCAGCATCTGACAGTCTCATACGTCATTGCACTTTTCAGTAGATGATATCTCTCAACTAGTGCACCTGTCTTTTGAAATAGACTGACCGCTTGAAAGTGGTCAACAAACTTCAGGTTCTACCCTCCTCGCTGTTAAACGGACAAATGAGGTAGAATACAACGTCATTCCCATGCACCACAAAAGAACATTTAGCTGGAAAAGTGTCTGTCACACCTTCTGACCTGAAGAATCTGGATCTACCATCCTAGTTTAGGTCATATACAGAGCATCGCCCGGTGTTCACGGCCGCCAGTTCCCAACAGCTCAACGGTTCTTTCATGCGGGGTTTTGTCTGCAGGTCAACCAACCTGAGAAAACAGCAGCCCAAGCGGGCCGTCGTCCCTTTGCGACGAAAAACTCGGATGGGAAGATTTCATCAAAGTTGCAAGGCACTGCCCAAATCATCCATATCAATGAGTTTCAGGATTAAGGTCGCTGAATAATGAAAACGCCTCTCAAAGTGCGTCAAATTCTTTGACTCGAAAACTTCTCACCCTTCAAAACAAAACTCTAAAAATTCATGAATTCAGATCACCTCTCCAACCACCAAAAGCCCACTGTAGCGCGATTTCGCACATTACCTGGATGATGGTCCATCTTTTGACTACGACCCAATTTGAATTTGCCTTTCACGAGGTGCATGTCGAAGCAGTTTCTAGTAGACGGCATTTCCTCAGCTTCTTGTACATTCTCTTCTACCGACTCCGCAGAATCTTCTGAAATCGCATCGGCGTCTCGTAAGTTCAGAAGTTTTATGGGTGGAAGTCCTTGAGGAAAGGGAGAAACTTTGGGAACGTATGAGTCGCTGGTCATTTCTTCCAGATCAGGGATCACTGGGATCACTGGGATCACTGCTTGCACCGGCTTTGGCACTCGTGGAAGATCCAAGTCATGGAGCTTGCCATCATGCAAGGGCTGTGTTTCCAGTTCCTGCGGAGGCAGAAAAAAAAACAGAAATTCCCGGCTGATGCGGATAGAATGACAGTTTTTTTTTGTGTTGTGATCGATCATGGAAAGTGACAATCCGATCATGGAAAGTGACAATCCTTTAAGGTTTTTTGACAAAAAATCAATCTTCCATCCTCAATATCTCCAATAGAGTCCTCCTTCTTCAGAAACGTCATCAAACTCCGTGAAAAAAGCTGGGAAACTTCCTGCCTCCAACAGCCTTGGAAATGCACTTCTCCTTCGCATGGCATAGCTTCGTGGCGCATCCGGCAGCGTTCCTGGAAAGGAGGGTCTGCGCAAGGCCACCGGACGCAACACCGACGGCAAGGAGGGCACCAGATCCAATGGAGGCACTTCAGGAGAGGCCTCGGCCTCGGAAAGAATCAAAGCATCTTGTTTTGAGGGTGAAAGTTGGAAGGTGAAATTTCCTCTTTGACAATGAAAGTTTGATAACATCTATATACATCCACCAATCAACTCCCTAGGAAACCTTGCACTGTGGCAAGCAAGGAGGGAATGCCACGTAACAGATTCAAATCAACATGAGGACTGCATCTATGGCACGCCCTGTTGGGTTCATGTGCCCCATAAATAAGGAAAATGTGTTAGCAAACAATGTTGGAGCAATTTGATAACAACCTGATTGTTATACATTTTATACCCGCTTCACTCACTTGTTGGCCAAGTTTAGGTCACTCCCATCCCACCCCTTCCAGTGCCTCTATATCCTCCTCAATTTCTGGCACTACCCAGTCATAGGAGTCATAGCTCTGCCCCTGTCGTCAAGAAACAATGAGATCTTAACCGATGTGACAGAAATGATTGGTGACAGCTGTGAAATGTGAATCAAATTTGAAACATTTCCATGTTGAATCATGTTGAAGATTTTCAAAAGAAAACTTCCTTTTCACCTCAGACTGACATTGACAGAAGGTGCAAGCTTTTGAAGCCTGGTCAAACCAAAAAGATCCTTTTTTTCATCTGCTGGTAATCCAGTTCTGTCCAAGAGGACTCATCCCATGCCACCCTGCACACACCTCCATGGAATCACTGGAGATGGTGCTACACACTCCAGGTCCTTGCGATGATCCAAGTTCCGTTGGAGCATCGCTGAGCTGGCTCTCATCACACATCATCTCAGGTGCAAGCCTGATCGAAGTCAATTTTTGAACCTCACGTTGGACCCTCGAAATAAAAAAGTTCAAGACATATGCTAGGCCACTTGCATGCTTCCTCGATGGCTTCACTTGGCAACATTGCAAAAATAGAAAACAATTCTGTACATATTGTGTGTATATCTATGTAAGCGTGGGTTGAAGTGAAACAGACTTCATTCCCCTTCATCCCTCCATCCCATTCATTCCTTGATCTCTTTCAAAAGCGCCAAGCAGCTTTTCAGATGCAGAAGCTCTGCCCATCTTCGCCAGGACAGCCTTGGCCACAGAGATTTTCCCAGGGGCCTCAAAGGCTGAGTTCAACGGCAGATTCGGATTGAAGTGGCCCATATGCTCATGGCCAAGGAAGGAACAACAGGTTCATTCCTTACGAAAATGCTGAGGGGTGCAGAAGTCATGAAAGATTATCTGATGCGTTTGTACGCTCAGATTCTAGACCCGGGAACAGCTTTATGTAAAATGATTGGCCCTTTTGGACAGCTTTCTAAATAAAACGTTACGGGACCTCAAGAACCTAGGATTTGCAACTGCTCAACCATAGCAGATAGCAGCTATGCCCTGGAAGACTGCGATCAACAAAATGTGAAGTCTGCTAGTCGCATCCGATCTATTGATCTCTCTAGGCTACCTAAAACTTCTCAGTACCATGGATCTTTGGAGTTCCAAGGAGACCCAAATAGTTGAAAATACATTTGAAGTTCTGAGCCTCACCTTGTCTTCATTGACTTCCTGCACATCAGCCATGGTTGGCCAGGTTGTTGGTCGACCGGGCCGGCGCGGTGTGGCATCGTCACTGTTTCGACTACCATGACTACCACGGTCTTGGCGGCGCAAGCCATTCCTTGGGGCAGCGTACGCCAGGGAAACCTTTTCGTTGCGAATTTTACGAGTTCCAGATTTGCATGTTTTGCAAAGAAACAACGATCGTGATAAAGCAAGCTCATCTCACAGGTTCTCAGCAAGCAAACAAACAAACAATCAGCAAGCTGCCCTAAAAATTTTTCATTGTCACTTCGCAGGAATCACGCACCCATCCCTAAACTCTCTTGCCCCTTCGCCAGGCCGCATGCCCATCTTGGCGATCACAGAGAGGCTCCTTTTGGAATGATGGGAAGCTTAGCAACCCTTCTAGTTTTATTGTGCGTATATAGGATGACATGCAGAAAACTATAGAAAACTCACCCAAATCTGTAAGTTTCTGAAAGAAGTACCTGGACATGACTACATACTAAAGCTCAGCAGCTCTCCAGCCGGACTTCTAGCTCTGAATGTTTATATATCCATTTGCCTTGCCATCTGAATCTGGTGACTCCAGACTTGCTATACCAGGTACCTTCGTGTCCCCCAGTCCCCCACCTCAGGGTGATGTTCCTCAAACGGGAACCTCCAAACCCATCATCCTGTGGTTCACGCTGACGACGGAGATCCTGCTTCAACCTTTTCATGAGCATTTCATGAGCTGGTGCTCACGTTGAACTGACCAACAAACCAACTAAGAAACCCCAGTGGTCCACTGAAACAACATCGACCAAAAGCCTTTGTCCACGTGAAGTTGAGTCACTTCGTCGTTTCTTGGAGTCGCCCCTCCACCAATTTTTCAAAACGCAAGCGTTCTTCGGGATAGGAATTCAGCAAACGCTGGAAGCGGTGCCTGACATCCACTACTGATTCAGCTCCATCAGTGTCATGCTGACTTGATGACTTTGTGACTTTTTTCCCGGCATCATCCTTCCAAGAATCTTCTTATTCTTAGGCCCTAGACCCGACAGTAGGCATTCTCACTGCAAGAAGTTTGATATAAAAATGGAAACATGCCATCGACAGAGTGTGCCATATCCTGCCCACATCATCGAGACTTATGCCATGAGACTGATCTACACTCCTGCAATCACAGGTATCGGTTGCACGCACCGTGCAGCTGCGTTTGCCATTGCCTGGGCATGTGACAGTTTCCTGAAATTGGGGTACCCCAAAACAGGATTCCTTGATACTGTAATATTCATAGCCGCCTTCAAAAGAGATGCTTTGATGGAGGGATATTGAGCTTAATATCATTTCTTGGACCAGCTCTGAAACGAGTAAAGGCATGGAAAGCGACAACTTTCAATACTTAGCTTCCTCGGCACTATTCAATTCGAGACACCAAAAAGGGCCATCTCTCCAAAGACAGAGCCGCTACTGATGTCACCCACCACCTCCCAGGCAGCTCAAAAATTCAGGACAATTCGAATTATCTCACGATCTTGGAGAGTTCTATCTTCCCTCATTGACTCCTGTCTTGTTTGCTGTAAGGTAAGCTCCTATGACAACATCAAGGAGTCAACTCCCCATGGCCTGATCGCCCAACATGACTTGAACAGAGCCCCAGTTGAGGAAATACATCTTGTCCCCCTCTTGACCTCCATGAATTCTACACAGGGAGTGCAAGACAAGTTCATGAATTCTCATCACTCAAAAGCACAAGTTCTGAACTTTAATCATGCGAGAAGAATCACAAATGCTAAGGAAACACTATATCATCAGATATCGTATATTCCCTAGAATCATCCGAGATACAGACTGGCAACCAGCTCAGGAGTTTAAGGCATCATCATATTGCAATATCAACAGCTTTTGTATGAACAACAAGCTGGTTCAACCACCAGCACAAAAGACAGAGGTGCACGACAATCTACATGACATGACAACACCCATCATAGCTCGACAGGGTTCTGAAGACAAGGTTTCAGCACTGCAAGACTTCACGGACAACACCAAGTGCTTTCTGAAGACAACCCAAAAGCAATGCCAGGCGCAAGTCGGGAATGTTCTTCATACATTTGTTATACGTACATATACAGTTACATGCGGTGTGAAAAAGATCAAGAGCCAGCTCTTGCTACTATTCAAGCCCCTGCTCCCTCTCTCTCTCTCTCTCTCCTGACTTTAATACAACTTGTTCAAAATTCCCCTGCCCACCGCCGCACCTTGCTGAATGATATCCTGCCCTGGAAGAAAAAGGTCTACCTCCAACATGGTACTCAACTCGAGCAAAAACTTCTCGGAGCTTCCCTTGAAGAATTCCGAGCGGCTCAACATGCATTGATTCTTGATGATCGACTTGGCCTGCACCTTGTAGGTTGCAGAATGCCGCCGTCGCGGTCGCATCGTTTGTAAAGGCAAACAGCACAAGGAGCACGCGACCAAACAGCAACCCGGTAACTGCAACGGCGGACAGTAAGGGATCCTAGATGAGACGGAGAAGTAAGCAAAAACTGTTGAGCCCAAACCAAGCAATGTCAGCAGTCCGTCCTCTGTACAATTGATTATTGATGCCTTTCGCCATTAGCTGTTTCTGCTGGCAAGGGAGTCTTTCATGTTTCGAAACCTTGTACAATCGACACCTAGCATGGTTCCAATCTTTAAAGTTACTTTAAAGACTTGGATCATGTACTGCAAGGCACCTTCTGTTCAAAAAGCAGCATGCACACAAGAAGACAAATCATTTGAGGAGCGCTACCAATTTCCAAGATTGCTGATTTTGATGCTTCCAACTCAAGAAATCGCCAGGTCAAGCCATTTTATTTTTTCCAAGCTTTGTTGGTCAATGTCAGTCGTCAAGGACCTCCACTTCATCCGATAGTGTCACCATAACCTGGCAGAGACTATCAAATCACCATCATCCTTGACCTGGATGTGAAATATCAACCCTACCACAAATATATATTCAGAAATGAAGCCCAGTACCCAAACCCCCTTTCCTTCCGCACAGCACCTTGGGTGGCGGTGACCGTGAGCGTCCCCGCACGTCACCAGAGGACAGTTTCTGTCGAAGCGGGCCATCCTCTCAGAGAGTTGCAATCATTTCAACAGCCCCCAATCCAATGGAAAGAAATTCAAACCCTTGGCTAACCCCAATCTATATATTCATACTCATTTTTGGTGGGGATTGAGACTTCACTCTGGTTGAAACTCTTTTCAGCAGCAACCAACTTCATATTTAAGAAACAGAAAGTGCAAACTCAGACCCTTAGAAGCATCGGATCATCTGATCATCTGATCACTTCAAGCTCTGCCACCTTCGCCAGGATTTGGGAATGCGAGAAGCCCTTCCTCAACACCAGCATCGACAAGTGGCATTGTATCGTTGATTCGACCGGTTTCCAAAGCAACACGTCTTCCTTCCCACAAACCCATTTACTGGCGATTCGAACCAAGTCTTACCATCGGTGAAGAGGATTTTCACCTTCTCCGCTGTGACCTGCTTCACCATGACCTGACCCAATGATTGATCTGGGCAAGCTGAGATCCAACCAATTCAATAGCACAAGGTGGATGACAGAGTCACATAGCCAGTCAATGCACATCTTCAGAAACTAGTAATTCTCTTCCCCGGCATATTTGCATCCCGGAACGTTTGCCTACTCTAAATCGGTTGAACAGAAAAACACGAATCACCCCTGCATTGCCTTCATCTCTTTTCCTTGGCTCAGGGATCATCCAGCTGGTTGAGATGTTGTGGTTTGCCACTGAAGGCCCTTATGTCAATACCAAGGGGCCCGAGGAGGAACGGTAGAGCACCACAGCGTCTTCCTTGATCCAAACCTTAGTCACACAAAGAAAATGAGGTCTTGGAGCCTCCGCAAAGTGTAGATCTAGGAGTCTTGGAGGTGTTTTCAACACCAAATGCGGGATCAACTGTGGGTTCTATGGTTCTCCAAGCAGCTGGGAGACCATAGCGTCCCAACACTGGCGCCGGCGCCGGCGCTGGCGTGGTGGTGCCTGACAAACACGAGGCAAGCAAAGAGGATCTGTGGATATCATCGCTGCAAATGACATGACAAAAAGGAGGCAACCAAAAGCATACAGCATCCCCCAGTGGCCACCATTTGGAGATCTCAACAAAATTGAAGGCCCATAACAAAAAAAGTAGTGGATCTCGCAAGGACCAAGAGCAGTTTTTGCCTTCTTGGTAAACTGAATTTTCACACCTAAGCCCAGCTTGAGAACTCTGGCTGGCTTCTGACGACAATGACAACAACAACGAAAGCCAGAAACACAACCAACAATCAACACAACACGACACGACACGACACGACACAACACAACACAACACAACACAACACAACACAACACAACCAACAAACAGCCAAACAAACCAACCAAACATTATCCTGGGGAGCAAGTTATGACACAGCACGTAGGGAAACACACTTTCCCCCCCAAATGAAAGGTTTCAACCGGCACAAGCCCAGAACAAACAGTTCCCAGCATCCGAGCCTTTCGGTCGTGAAGCTGCCTCCGAAGCGGCAGCAGCCAAGGCAGAGATGCCACCTCCTCCTGTCAACGGATGAAGGTTTGCAAAAGCAATGGCCTATAGCTACCTACAAATGAATATGGGGCAGTGATACTTGGATCAGTACTCCTCTTAAGTTTTCAGCAATCCAGGATTAGCACATGTTGTTTATCTGATATCTTGCAGCATCTTTACCTCCCCATTCTCGTCTTGGGCTTTTTCGCCAAGCCACTAGGTTTCACCGGAGGTGCAAAAGCATTGACGGCCTTCCCTGAGATGACAACAAGCAGGGGTCTAAGGGTTTCCTTTCATCATAGTGGCATGGACCCAAGATCAAAAGCCAAACCTGGAGAAAACGATCCAATAACTTCACCAGCTTTTGCTTTCTGTGTGAGTGGTTTTATTCTTCCAAAAGTGAAAATTTCAACATTTCTTGCCCCATGAGATCGCTGTGGAAGCACGAACCTGCTTCGGGTGCTTTGTCGCCTCTCATGGCTCAGGGCTCAGGGCGCATGAGAAAGAGAGACACCGAAAATGGATCAACAGAAGATGCTAGCATCCCTACATCCCTACATCCCCTACCTACAACACCATGTCTTTGGTTCAATTGAAAAATGCTGTGTCATAACTACAAGTAGTGACACTAGTGACATGCCATCCCACCCAACCATGCAGACCCTGCAGACCCTGCACACTCTGCACGCTGCGCCCTAAGTGAAGGCGATTCAAAACATCTCCATCGCCACTGCCAGGCTTCCGGGAGGCAGCCTGGCTTCGGTCGAGTCAAGGGGCTGTTTTTTGGCCAGTCAAGAAACATCAGGTGTTTTAAGGCCGAATAGCAGACCTGCACATTCAGCCATGCCATCCAGAATTGCTGGAAAAAATGAAGTTGATCTAATTTGGCATGCAGTGTTGCTTGTTGTTTCGTGGAATCCAGGGCTCAACAAATTTCAACGGCAAAATGTGGGAAGTTCAAGAAGTTTCAGGCTGATGCTGCTAAAACTGATCGGACTCACCTGTTGCTAAGATGGTTTGCGCGTCTCATCCTAGTATGTGTTGCTATCCAATGTCTCCATCTGGAGAAAATGTTTGAAGCTTCGAGCTGCAGAACTTGGTATCAACTAGTAACTAGACCGAAATGTCTCCAGTGCCACCTTTGAAGATTTCTACCAACAAAAACCTCCCGAGGCAGCGCCGCTTGCTTTTTTGTTTGAAAACGCTTGAAAAGCACAGCATTTGGCCCAGCTCCACTGCGGATGCTCGGCCAAGGGCGGGTCATGGCCCAAGCCTGAACCACCACTGACATCCCCGCAAAGCGAGCTCAGCAAACGCTATGAGAAAACGCTGAGAGCCTTTCACTCCTGATCAAAATGCAAGGCTCCTGCAACAATCTATGGGCTAACAGAGCCAGAGTCATACTTGGATCCAAAGTGCCACCAAATTGCAGTTGAAAGCACAACACTTTGGCTACAGCTTTCAAATATGCTTGGCATCTTACAGACTGCTGGACCTGTTTTTGTACATATCTCCCAACCATCTTTGACGAGTTGGGACCTGACTAAGCCATCTCTTAGAGAGCTGGCTGATTCGCAAAAAAAAACTCCTCCGATCAACCGGTGGCCGCCTTCAAAGCAACGCTCTCCGGCTATCTGTCTGCTTCCAATGGACACCTCTTCCAGCCTGTGGCAACATAGATTCGAAAGGCGCAGCAACACATTGGCTTCTTGTAGTAAGATGGTTTGATTTAATGATCTGTTTTGAGCCTGTTATTTTTCACACACTACACCACCTTTTGACAACTTCCATCACTTCCACCACCAACGACATTACCCTTCAGCCACTCCTGAGCGTCCGAAAAAGGATGAATTGGCGTCGCCATTGCTCTGAGGTTGGGGGCTGAAGCTGATTCCCCCAACAGAGGCAGTGCTCTCGCAACAGGGCTGGTTGGACTGCTTGGGCCATTCAGACGTGGAAGTTTCAGACTGGCTGAAGACTTGGAGCTCTTGGGTGACAAATGGCCCGCATGCGAGACGAGAGTGGACTCCTGCTCCAAGGGTGGCCTGACAGCCAGGATGGAGCCCCAAAACAAGGATTGTTGGGTAGCTGCAGCAGAAATTTGATTACCAGTCAATGACTTGGTTTTTTTCCTTCACCTTTCCCCTTTAGTGTATCCTTCTTTTGGAAATGTAAAGAATCATCACAGTTCCGAGTGGAAAAAAAGCAGTACACAAACGCAAAGAGGATGGAAGCAAGCATGGATGTCTAACTACTCTCGCGCATGAAGTCGAAAACATCATGGCGAAGATCATTCCTTTCCGCTGTTAGGCAATTTCATGGTCAAGAAGAAAAGCTGTGGCTAGGACCAGCAAGGAGGACTCTTGCAATATGTTTACTGTACAACATAGAACCAGTAAGGAAATACTATACATACCTTTTCAAAGGTTTTCACAAAACAACAAAGCTCAGTAAATGATGAATTTAATTATTGACACGCAAATGTTTCAAGAATGGAGCCTCTTGTTCAATACGGCTTACAATCAGCTTACCAGTTTCATCTCGGTTTCCTTTCAAACAGACCACCTCATCCAGCTTCCTTATCAAAACAGCAACATACCCCAGCCCCACTGCAGCCACAGCGGTGGGTGTGCACGACCCCGCTTGGGGCTGTGACTGCACGCCAGCGACCATCCGGCTGGACCAGTGGACACCAACTGCTGCAAGATCACCAAAGGGCTCCGTTCCACCAGACTCAACACAGAAGGTTCGGACGGGTCTACCTGGATCCCATTGGCCATTCCCATAAAGGCAAGCCAGGGAAAAAAAATGGAAAAAGATCAACCTGAGTGACCTTTCAAAAATTCCGAGGCATGATATGGATTCATATATGGCACATAATGTCAAGCAATTTTTTTGGCAAGTCCAAAATTAGTGCAAAAGTGTTCCATCCTTGATTACACAGGACCATCGTTACCAGCCAAGGTACAGACACAGCTGCACCAATGACAGTCCGCTGCCGCTCCTCCCGAATCTTCGCTCTCAGCTCTTCCAAGCGCTCGATGCGTTTGAAAGCGTCCTGGTGCGTGAGCTCTGAACTTAGCCTTGCAAGTGAAAAGGAAATTGCGGTGTTTTTTTTTCTCGAGCTGGAGAAAGAGTCTTGAATCATCTGTCACAAGTTCAGCAATTCCACAGTTCGGTTGGAAATCATTCCAGTCCTGGTACAAGATGTCGAAGCGCGAGGGACAAGATAAGACCCTCTTCAAACCCACATCATGCGCGATCTCGCTAAGCTCTTCCCCAATTCCTCGCTCTTTACCTCGGAAAGCTCAGGAAATGAAGCCTTGATGGAACAGTCTCTCAGTGAGTCAGTGCCAACCAATACATCAAAAAAACGTTCCATATGACTTAATCTTGCTTGCGCAGCTGCTCTTTTCCATCACTTGTCGTAGCTTTGCTTGAAGTTCTTCCAAGCAAACCTTCAGTTTCTTATTCTCTTTCGTCATATCTTCCTGGGTTGGGGTGAGGCAAAACGGGGGAGCAACTCCTTGGATTCAAAGTGAGGACTGGATCTGTGGCAATGACATACCAACGCAACACCTAAAACGACCGGTGACCATACCATACACCCCCAAGTAAGTCCAGCTTCGATAGCCTTGGCTTTTTTTCCAAGCTCTGCTTGCAGTTCCATCCGCGCTTCCTCCAGTTTCGCAGTGGCTTTGGACTTCGAGGACTCAGAAGGCACCTGTGGCTGCGGCGACACCTGCGGCTTGCGCAAATCTTGGCTCCAGCTACCCGTGGTGTTCAACTTGGATTTGGAACGCCAGGAGTCGCCAGTGGCACGATTCGCCTGAACAAATGCCGGGATTCTGATTTTCCAAATAGGCAGGCGAAGTAGTGAAGTGGTGGCTTTGACAGTGAATACAAGTGAATACTCTGTATCAAACGGAATTCAAACAGTCCTTGCATTGAGCTTCCCCATGAATCCATGAAGAAGCATCGCTCACCGTTTCGGTTGGTCTTATGACTTATGTCTTCTTGCACTTTCTACGTCTTCTGACAAGTCAACCCCAGTGCCATCCCAAAGCCTCAGCATTGTCCTGCGAAGCTTTCTGCTTCGATGGCAGCAATCGCGCACGGACTGAGGCCCATCTGCCACCCTTGGATGCTGCTGAAGTTTGCAGCTGTCGCACAGCTGCCTCAACGAATGCTGAACACTGGAAACGCGTATCAGTGCCACAATCCTGCTGTATGCAAGGGAATGGTGAAAAAAGGTTGCAATCATGGCAAAGGATCTTGGAATCAAAACACGATAAAGGGGTTCCTTTCATCGACATCATGATTCACTTGTGACTATTCAACACGATAACATGCAATCCGTCTTTCACGTCCATCCATCCAAAACAAATAACCCTTCCTTATTCAGGCTACTAAGTAGTCCTAAGTATTCAAACAACTACAGTATCTAACCTCTCCACACTCTCCTTTTTTTTAGGCTTTACCCAAGCACCCCCCCATCCACCTCTGCTTGTGGTTCCTCAGCATAGCGGCACACCGCGCTCTTGCGTCTGCGCCGAGTATCCTGGTGGAGCTCTATGGCCACGGGGCTCACAGCACCGATGCCATCATGCCACTGAGCCAGCTCCAAAAAGGTGCAGTCCTCCCAATTGCCAGGGGGAAGGTGACACATGGGAATTGTGTAATGAACTACTGTATATGCAGTAAAGACCAGTTGAGGGAAGGTAACATACAGTATACAGTATACATAAACAATTCTGGAAATGGCTGTCATACCCAGTCAGAATTTTCAGTTTGGCAAAGGAGAAAGACCACCTCCTTTAAAAAAAAACTGCTTAGCTTTTGATGCTTTTGCCATTTGCGCTGTCACCAAGAATTATTTTTTCCCTAGCTAGAGTCCATGTCGTTGGCACTAATGGGCCCCCGTCCTGTGGTAAGTCGTCGAAGACGACCTGAAAGCCTTCAGTTGATTTTGACAGCTCCGACATGACAAAGCTGGCCTCACAGGGCTCCAAATCTGGACAGCATGTCCAAAAGTCAACAAACTTGGTACCAGAAGTCGCAACAAAGCAAAATCCTGGCATCTACTGATTTTGAGTCTAATAGACATCTTGACAGGTGTCAAGAGGCTGATTTTCTTCGTCACAAGGACAAGGAAAAAAAAAAGTACTGGCCAAAACAACTTCGGACTGTGCTGCATTGGGCCTCTTCTGGCTGCAGCTCTTGTCCCTGAGCCAACAAAATCTCTGTCCAAAAACGATGACTTTCCCTCCCCAATCTGAACCTTCAATCGATCCATGGCCAATAAGAGCTGTTCTCGATAACGTTCTCCTTGGGCCAAGAGCTGTTGTGCTTCTGCCAGCTCAACACCTCGAGGTAGAAGACTCGGATGACAGAAATCCAGTGATCACCAGTTGAGGCTGGTAGTTTATTCCATTATTTACAGGGTTTTGTACATACCAGGTGGTTCATTGGGATTTCTGAACCATCAACAGTAACACCAATCAACTCACATGACAATCACCTAGCCTCGATCCTCCAGTTGTTGTTGCAACTGCGTGATCCGTTTCTTGATCTCTTCAACCTCACGTCGTGCCACGGTAGCGGCATCCTGCCAAAACTCGCTGCTTGAAGGGCCGATTGCGGGTTAGGGTGAAATAATGAATGAATTTTAGTTAACAATACTACACCAACATCAACATAGAAC
The DNA here is from genome assembly GCA_000507305.1 of Breviolum minutum Mf 1.05b.01. Classification (NCBI taxonomy): domain Eukaryota; class Dinophyceae; order Suessiales; family Symbiodiniaceae; genus Breviolum; species Breviolum minutum. The sequence goes on from DF241715.1 coordinate 29,046, forward strand.
TCAAATAGCTTATATAGATTGGACCTCAATGTCATTTGAAGAAAAAGGATCGTAGATGTGATGGATATGATCTGACCATGAACTATGGTGAAATCAAACCATAATTGTCATCAGCACCCACCCAGCAAGCACACCAAGAAGCACCTTCACCCACGACCCAGCCCGCAACAAAGATCTCATTTTACCGGTTGATAGTACTGACAATTTGTGACTTCATGTCAATATTATTCTCAAAACCTAAGAGAGCCACAACCAAAATCCCCTTCATCAATGCGACTCCTGTGACCTCTTGGCTTCAGTTCGAGCTTTGACAACAGCCTTAGGTGTCTCCAAACTGTCCAGGAGTCGAGGATTGCAAATGGCATGTGCCTATCTAAGAATCCAGGGAAGGGGCCAAGTGCGGAGTCTCAAGAATTTTGGGAAGCTCAGGAGATCAGAACGTGAGGGAAGAAATACTGAGCTTCTTAAATCAAGAAGGTTCATATCACGCTTCACTCACTGTCGCTGAGAGATTCAGTTTGGTAGGTTTGATGTGCGTCGCTTCAGAAGTCAAGCTCGATGTCATCGAGTACAACATGATGACGCGTATGTTTCCAAGCGTAATTAGTAATGGGGACAACTCAAATCTTCTCCATCAGGTGGTACACTGCCTCATCTTGATCTGATTTTTTAATGATATAATTGTCATTATTTTATAGATTCATCTAATATTTAGAATATTATTTAAAAGCCTGTTCCACAAGGCAGGTCTAGATCTAGATCTTCAATTGGCACTCCTCCCCCTGTGGCTCCAGTCATCATGTTCGAAGTCATCTTCCTGGCAGGCTTACAGTAGAGGGTCTCAAGACTCATTCAGCATGTTGATGATCATCAATATCATCACTAGCACCATATGGTCATGATTTTCTTATCATTATTGCCGCTATCACCTAGTCACGTTTGTTCTGATCCGTATCTTCCTCATCATCATCTACACTTTGATTTTCATTGTCATGATTTCTTGATCTGATCGTCAACATTTATCATACTATTACTGGTGATCATCACTAGCAGAAGCAGCCGCAGCACTAGTAGCATCACTGTGATCGCTTCAAGAAACCAAGATTGATTATCCGCGGGCATGTTCCAAACCATGTACATTACCTCATCAATGCCTTGCGATTTGGAGTCTTTGGTTGAACAACAGACTAAGCCACAAATGTTGCAGAAACTAGACAACATGTAGGACGACAAGCCGCCTCCTCCTCCTCATGGACTGGCGCAATTAATCTCGGGCCCTGTCAGGAATTTAGGAATTGAATGATTCGAACTCAAGCACTGCTGGGTTGGACAACAGCTGGAACTGGCACACCAAGCAGGTACAACAGTACCACAACAGGTCCAACAAAAGAAGTACAGAGATGGTATCTTTAAAAAGGCATCTTTTTGAACAGGTTTGGCTTGTAAGCAACACAACTTCCACATCTTCGACAATTGCAGCGTTGAAACAGAATATCCCATAGCGATACCCGTCGCCTTTTTCACGAGCTTGTCTGCATCCTTAGGGCCAGCTATGAGCTAAGTTTGCTGACGCAAATTACGAATTGGATTGGCAAATGCCCAAAAAGATTCTGGACGAAGAAGCCCTCAAAGAGATTTCATGTTGCCAAGGCACTGCCATTCCCAATGACGTTTTTATCTTCCCCATGAAGGAGTCTGGTGCTGTCCCATCCAGAACTTGACGAAGCTTGTCCTCTAGTTTCGGGTCAAGGTTTCAGTGTTTCAGGTTGTCAGCTAGGTCAACTCCAAGGTCAGTCCTTAACCACCATGAAGACCATCTCTTTCTCATCCTTAGGTTCCAAATAAACTGAGAAACGGCAATGGATGCACCTTGCACCTCTCTGTGCTGCATTGTACCAAAGCACTGTCAAAGGTGGAAGTGGCAGGAAAGGGCCGAGAAATTTTGGTGGCTGCTTAGGCTGAAAGCTTAATGACAACTTCATGATTTAATGTATTTGCTAGAAGATATCAAGAGCACTAAACACTCCGGAGAGCTCACGCAACGATGCGCTTGAACCTGTGGCCCTTCAAATGCCAGCAAGGCTCTTCATTCAAATACTGCATGGGCTCCTCAGTTGGCGAAACCATTCTTGTAACTACATGATATTCCAGGGCTTGCAATACTTTCAAAAAGAGAGCCTCCACACTAGATCACACTACAGCAATCTTTCATACCCCAAGAAAATTGTGCCAACAGCGACCTATAGCAATTCGTTTTCTATTCGTGTGAATACATGCAAATAAATCAAAGAGAAGGAAACTATTGAATAAATACAGAGATGTACTGTGCACGCACTATCATTGTCCATCTCTGACGTTCCATGTGTCCTCGCCGCGAATCTGATTACAAAAGGATGCCGCACGACGGCGATGAGGCCCGTGGAGCTATGGGGAAAAACATGACATCAACTCTTCTCCCTTTGCCAAGCTTCATAAAAGATCACCTTGTCGTCCCATCCACCAGTACCTCCCTTCACCTAGGTAGCAGTTGATGGTGTTTCGACCTATTGACCCACCCTTCCCCCTCCCTTTTTCACAGCAGAGCCACAACGTCAAGCTGCTTGAGAGCCTGGAGTGCCACATTTCGCAGGATTAGTTGGAAAGGGTGCCATGTTTGAGAGGAGCATGCCCGCAAAATTCTAGACAAACAGCTCAGGTCACAGTATCATCAAAACCGGCGATTGGCTCAAAATCCGACGCTAAAGGAGCCATGTTGAAATGAATTCGTCGATCCACGCCCGAGGGCCCGACATTCAAATTGCATTGGACCAGCTTCGCCTTTGACTCCTATCACAGTTCACAGTCCATTCATCACAGCAAACATGGGTTCCTGTCACAAACCTATAAGAATCCTGTGAAATCCAGTCATTCCATCTTTTCAATCCTCAATGCATCTCATCAGCTTTTTACTTCAGGTTAGATTTGTGTTTGTCTTGTGACAAGTGCCTCCTTGACAATCTTCAGATCTCTCTGCAAGCGTTGAAGCTTGGAAGCCATTGCCTCTGGCGCACCTCCACCTGATGAGCGAGAGCGATTTTTGGCCCAAAAACACATCCTTTCAACAATGCTCCATACATCCGTTGGGTTCCTGGGCACAATAAAGGTATTCCAAGAGTCCAAGAAGTTGGGGTCAAGGACAGTCATTCTTCACCCACCACCCCCGCAAGCCTGAGGCAACCAGCATGGACATGCACAGCTGACCCAGCTGGCGGACGAAGGAGAGCATATCCTCCATGACATGACAATGCAACAAAGAATCAGCAGCCTATACCCATGTGAACAATGGAAACTGATTCACTCATCTCTTCGAAATATGCATACCCAGTGGAAACATCAAGAGCTCTTCTCAAAACAATCCAAAGATTCTCATCGCAGCAAGACATGCCAAGGTGCCCGCCTCCGGCGAGATTCTGAACTTCCGCTGGTGATGGGTCACCAGCTCCACGTACTGAGGATCTTCCTCCATGCTTTCCCTTGGGCTGCTAAGGGCTATCTTCGCATGGTTTGTACGAGAATGCTGATGAGATCATCAACAAAGCTGATCATCACAATCAGTCATATAATCATGCTTCTTAGTACCTTCGTAAGACCTATCCATACCGGCTTCAGTCAAGTTGCAACAAGTCATCCATTCGGACTCCATGTGCATGTCCCTGGTGTCCATGGCTCGCTGTAGCCCCAGGTCGATGTCGAGTGGCTCGGCCAGGCGACATCCTCTGCAGGACTGGGCAAGAACACTGCTCATCACATCACTAAATTACACCAAACTTGAGCCAAACGCATCTGAAGCAACAAGGTTGGAATCTGATGGAAGTCTTTGAAAAAGTTCATCCCTGTTTGAAATGATCCTTCATATTGCAATCACCGTTGGAGGAAGCATTGCATACAAAACAGCACCCATGCACAGGCACACTAGGACAATGACAGCCGAAAGTGCACGTTGTCATCGCACAAGCATTTTTGCACATGCTGGCGTCGGGGCGCAAGCAGCGTGCAGGAGACACGCAATGCTTACGGTCTCTGGAATCCTTTCAAGGATGAGTAAACTCTCTATTGGGGAAAGCTGGCTGCATAATCGTGTCTGACGTTATAGAATGGACATCCTTGAAAGGGGAAGCTAAAAATAACTTCTCTTTGTCGCAGGTAGGTGATGATGCTCAGAAACAAAACACGAGGGAACTGCGAGTTGCATTCGTTCAACTTGTTGGTACTGTCCATTGCACCTTTTCATTACGGCGATCATCATTCTTTCTAAGCTGAACCTTTCACTAGTCATTGCCCTCCTTTAAACTCGCCTCAGCGTGGGCGAGTTTAACTTTCTGGAGCCGACTTGTTTTAAAGGATTTGGTGCGAGGTTTGGATTAGAAACACCAGACTTGGCCATGTTGCATCTCAACGATCTGAAAGCTTATAGTGGCTTGCAACTCTAAGGACTCTAAGGCTCCAGCATAGTGACTGGGCCATCAGTTTGTATCGTTGCACTCAGATGAGGCCTTTCACAAGTGGTACAACTCACTGTTTGATCAAACATGGATTACAAGGAAAACCTCACCACATCGAGTTTTTGTTGGGATACATTGTGATAAACACCAAACAGCCGGGCAGCCAACCTTTCTGCGCACTCGCAATGATTTGGATGATTGCTGAACCCACCTCAAGATGCACTGGTTTGATTGGCATCTTTGCGACCAAGTCATTTTGATGGCGGAGACGACTTACAGTCAAAAGTAATATATACCGTAATATAAACATGGGGGCTACCTTGTCAAATTTGGGAAGCAAATTACCTCCGACTTCCAACATGACTGCATCCTCACAGGGAAAGAGTGCATGACTCTTCTAGGCTCTTGAGCTCCGCACAACCACGAAAAGGAACACTGCAAGGACCACCGGGCCAGCCGTATATTGGTTCCTGATCCAATTGCTTCTATCCATCACAATGCACATCTAACATCATTTAACGTAGAAGGGGACCCCTCCTGGCATTTTGCATAAACCTCCAACCCAGCAGCTGATAGGTCGATAGCTGAGCAGCTCATTCCTGACTGGGAGTCCCGGACGACTCCTTTTTTGCGCCGGAATTGCCTTTCAAAACAGCGTTGTTCGAAGAAAGTGCGGCATTGAAGCAACAGAGGGGATGTTTTTTCGTTTATGGGTCTGAAGTAGGTTCCAGGGCCCAACAGAAGCTCCGTTTCTTCAGGATCTTAATTGCACAACGCCCTTCCAAACGGATTCTGCCCCCCAAACTGTCGATTGGTGGACAAGTCGCTTGGTCCACCCTTGCCGATGTTCTTCTCGTACTGAGCCTTAAAACAGTGGCAAACCACTCAACACGACAGGAACATGTTTGGACACAGAAAACCACGACACAGGAGTCTTAAGACGAGCCCAACCAAGTCAGTTTGATGCTAAGAAAAAAAATACTTTCATCCAAGGTTGAAACATCTTGGGGATAAAAAGCGCAGTCTTTTGCAGGGCCGTTGTGCCAAGTGACAGATTTCAGGGCAGTTTTTCGGGAAGTCGGCATGTCCTGAACTGAACTAGCCACCAAGCAATCAAAAACACGTCAAGGGAAGCGCAAAACGATGACTCAAGGCATGGGGAGGTTCTCGCTGTTGCGATAAGTTCGTTTTTTCTCGCTGCCTTCTCCTCGCTTCTTAATGGTCTCACTCACATGGCAAATCTCTTGGAGATTGCCACAATGCCGTTTCTGTGATTCTTGACCCTCATTGCTTAGCAAGCTCCGCACGTCTTTGGACATAAATTCGCCCACTCCTCACCATAACACCAATTCAGGGCTGCACCATCGGCACAGTTGGCCACTTGTTCATTGATGGGCTGTGAAAAGGTGGTGTCCTGACAATCTGGGCTTGCTTTGCAATACTCAGGACACCCAGCTGGAAGTTGTGCTGGATCCGTCACGTTAGTACAACCACAGGTCACAGGACAAATGGGCGCCAGAGGTGCAAACAGTTGATCAAAACCTGTGCACCAGGAGACTGACATCACCACTTCCTTGCTGTAGCGGGAGATATTCAAAGCGGCACAGCCATAGGTTTTCATGACTTCCACCATTTCAGCTACACGTCCAGCCACAGAGCTTGAAGAGTTGTCCGCAAGCAGGTCCTGTCCTAATTCAGAGGAAACAAGTTGGGGGTAGTATTCCCAGATGTTCTGCCAAGGTGAACCCATTTCGCTCACGGTTTGTTCCTCGCACGGCACCGATGATTTTTGAGAAGCTTCGGCCAAACACGGAGCTGGACATCCTGTAGCGGCAACCTTATACCACGGGCTACTCTGTGCATTACTGCAGCAAGTACTTCCACAAACATATCTCAAAAGTGTTGCATTCAAATCATTGCACTTGTGCTGCATACTTGCACACGAACTGTTGCTTGGAAATCCCAAATACCACCGGGCAGACATCAAGTGCGGGTAATAATACTCAGCGATGTCAGCATAATCAGCAACAGCAGAGTTGCTTTCATCGAACAAGACATCGAAATCGGAACACCAATTGTGTTCCACCGCTGCTTCTGCCATTTTCATTGTCCGGTACTTTTCGAATTGGCTGATGCTTGGCTGGAAACTGATATATCTTGCGGAGGACTCATCCTCTGGGTTTGGCCACGTCCAAGAAAGGTTGGGTGGGTGGGACTGCAGAAGATGTTTTTCTTTGTAGCAGAAAAGTGCTGATTCAAAAAAAAGGTGGAATTTAAAGAATTGGTTTGTATACAAGGAATGTAAAGGCTCAATGCAAAGGGTGTGCACCGTATTATTGCTTATTGGTGGTACTAACCCCGAATCCATCCTTCAACATTTCAACATCTTTTTGACCAAGGTGTCCGGCTGTCCTCGTGGGAAATGTAGTCATGAACGGCCCATTGGGTCAATGTTTGGCCACTTACCTTCTGTAAAGGAATGGACCGAAAACCCATGGTCATTCTCTGATCTTCATTTGGACCCACCACAAAATCTTGATCACCACCACAATGGGCTTCCTTCACTGCCAACATGGTTTGGCCTAATGGATCTACAATATAAAACCAAGGCCAGGACAACAAGCCAGCCAAGATCACCATGATGCACACGGATTCGATCTGACTGCGCATGCGACCATAGTGAATCTTGACAGCTTCAAGGTCTTGCACTTTTAACTGCAATTTTTTGGGCATCAAAGCACTGAAGATCATCTCATCTACTTCCAAAATTGCTCCCAGCGCAACGGCATTCAAAATCAAGTCAGATATGGATGTTGTGTATCCAAGCCACAAGACTCCAGCGTAAAGCAAGGCACCTGCAATGAGAGCACGCAAACCTCTCAAGAAGCAGTATGTCCAAAATCGGACCCTCGAGATCATCTTGAATCGTCCGTTGTCAATTCGGGTCATAGTGCCTCGGGGAATCTGAGCCACTGCTTCTAAGGATATAAAAATGGTACGAAACTCGTTGCAAAGGTAAAGACACCACAACAAAATGCAGAGCATTGCCAGCAAAATGCCTGGTCGAAATCCTGCCGGCTCAAATTCGTTTGCTTCAAGACCCAGAAAACTGTTGATCTGTTGAATGAGTGCTGCTTGATCCGTGGAAATGATCAGCGAGCCATCATTCTTGCAAACACGTGACGTGAGACTTGTCTTTGCCAAATCCATGTATGTATGATCATGCGCCACACTGCGACGCCAGGTGCGAGCGGTTTCAATTTGCCCTTCATCAAAAGGCTCTCCAAGAAAGAAACTGGTCGTCAGGATCCAGCAGAAGGTGATTTGCATGCCCGCGCTCGCAACGAGCAAAAGCCAGGCAACCACCACGTCAATCCAGCCTACACCTGCATGACCCAGCACCAACACTAAATTCCAGGTGGTCTCCAAAAAAGCCACCGGTTCCATTGCATCGTCATGGTCTTTCTCACCAGGTGATATATGAAGTTCCACTGCATCAGGTACAGTGCCTGCTTCCTCCATCTCAGAGTCATCATCTGGTTTAGGTGCCACCAAATCTCCCAACATCTTCTTGACTTGAGGTGTTTTGTCTGTTTCAGCTTTTAAATTTCCCAAGTCTCCCTGCAACCTGGTCTCTGACTCTAAACATGCCAAACGTTCCAAGCACGGTCGCAATGCACGCTCCAGCTCCACGCGAAACTCCTCGCGCATGCGCCGTTCCAAATTGGCAATGTTCTTCTCGAGCTTCGAGGCCGACATGGAAAAAAGGCAAGGTGGTCACTTCTCGGCACCAAATAGCAAGGGAAAAAATAAAAGGCTTGAACCAAAGACTTCAATGCCCAAAACATCAAGGTCTTCCGATACAAAGTGTAGAATCGTAGAAGGTATCAGGTATCCTTTTACAACACCGCACTGCTCCAATGCTGTTGCCCTTTTCACATTGACATCACCTTCTGCTGAAAATTCTGTGCAAATGACGAATCACTGGAGACCAAACTCAAAGAACACTAGCTTAGACCACTCATGCTGTGAGACTTCTATACAATGTACGTCTCACATCTCACATCATCTCTCAGTTTTTTTGCACTTAAAAGCCATCTGCATCTGAATTCTTGAGTCCAGGTGTTCTCCCCACAACTTTCAGTCCTTGCTTTCCTAGCAAAACTCGGGTTGCCTGGTGGGTTGGAGCCTCAAAGCTGCAGAATTTCCTTGGAGCCTCGCTATGAAAAGCCTCAGTCTCCGCAGTTCTTGTCACTTCGTGTTTACTTTTTTTTGTAGAAATCGAACACGCCTTCCAACACCCAATGGGCCCCCTTTTCGTGCAAACGAAAATTTGACGCGAAAACTCCACGGACTCAAAATTTTGGAGACCGAAAGTCTGCTGGCGTCGTGTGGTGGGAATGTTTTGTGGTAAAACAAATGTGTGTGTCCAGGGAGAGATTCTAGCTCTTCCAAGCCCCTTCTTGCATTCAAGAATTCGCATGTGATGCGATTGGTTTTGTCGCTTGTAGTTATTCCCCACACTCGGTAGACAACCTGCAGGAGGTGTACACCCAAATGACAATGCACTAGCGCCGCAGTTTCACCAAGGATCTTTGTCAGACTTCAAAACATCTAACATAATTTTGGAGTTTGAGGTTCCAATCTTCAAGTTGTGGCGCACAGCTCTGAAAGTCATGAACCTCCAATCACTGCAACAGCTATGCTGCTCTTTCACCATGCGCTAGTTGCACCATGTGTGAGACAAAGAAAATTGCATCAATCAACTTCTCAATCACTCAGCTTTGGTCTGTAGCCTCTTAAGGTCCGAAATCAAGGGATGAAAAGGAATGCCAGCTGGGGAAGCTGATAACCATGAAGAGGAAAAGGGTGGAGAGGAAGTCAGCATACTCATCCACACGATGCTGATGATCGGGTTGCCATTGGCTACTGATCAATTAACATCTTCTTATTTGTATTATTGCTCTTCTTTTTCTTCTTGCTATGATTTTCCTCTCTTTAATTTTTCTTTGTTTCTTCTCGTTCTTTGTTTCCTCTTCTTCTTGTTTTTCTTCGTGTTCTGTGTTAATTGCTTGTGTTATCTTCTTCTTTATCATCATCATCATCATCATCATCATCATCATCATCATCATCATCATCATCATCATCATCATCATCATCATCATCATCATCATCATCATCATGGAAGCAAAATGATGACCACCATCAACAATAGTCACCTACTAGGATCCAATCAGGAAAATGTAACAGCCAAAGGTTTGATGCCTCCATCATGACTTGAATAACTCGGAGACCTGCTCGATGAGGCCCTGCAAAGTGAGCACCCTATGCATGCTACAATGTCACCAGTGCTTTCTTGCAAGCAACGCACAATGATTTACTCTCGTTTTAGAACTTAGAAGATTCAAAATGAGGTAAAAGTTTGTGGTTGCCTGTTTAGAGACGATAATCGACATTCTTTCCATGCTTGGGTCTGACGTGATGATTCAAAGAGTCTCCTCGTTCACACGTTCAGAAGCTCATCATAGTCCATGAAATATATGAATATAGTTTGGTCCAAACTAGAAGTCGTATGGAACATGTATGCTCTGTTTCGGAGTTCAGTTATAAACCCCGCCTTGCCAGTAAAATACTCCTGAAAGACCAGCACGAAGAAAAAGATCATGGCGATCTGGTCACACATACGTCGTTGTTGGTTTTGCAGCCGTGGATTGGACTCATGTCGACAAATAACAACAAATAACGACGAATAACAACGAAACATGTACCACAACGTACCAGGCCGTACCGGGCTGTTCATGTATCGCCTCTGTGACTCTCTGACTCTATGACCCAAAGCCCCAAAGAGTGCATAATATGCCAGACTCTCTCAGGATTAAACCACCGCGTCAGATGGATCAGTAAGATATTCAGATATTCACTTCTGATTTTTAACATTCCCCATTCTGAAATTGCAAGATCTCAGAGTCCAGACTCGGCCATTGAGCTGCTCAGCAAAGGGCACGAAACCCCAGAGGTAGCTCGTTCGATCTGGTTCCTCCATTGCTCCAACTGCAAAATTCCGATGATCCAAAACCAAATAAAACCCGCCTCCTTTGGCTGAGTGAGATCTGCTTCTTTCATGGGGATGTCCAATTGAACCGCTGCCTTATCAGAGAGGAAAGTTTTTGGAAGCTGTGAGTCATCCAACAGCTCCCATAGGCTCCACACCCTTGCCACCGAATGACCTCTCAAACCTGGAAGGCAGGTTGTGTGCATTACAACCAACCACTCCCTGGGTGTGTCTCCAGGTGCAAGGTATCTTAAGAATGGCCTGACCTGTCTGTGGTAGGCCACGTTAGTGTTTTGATTTAAGGAGTGGGAATTCACATCTTAACGAATCTGCCAATCTTCACCCATTCATGCAGCCATTGATGTTTGTTCCCACCGCCTGTGCTGGCAGGAGCACCGGCAATGAAGCAAGAGGGCCTCGCAATCAACAGGGTTTCACGAAAGGGGACCTTCCACCGTTTCCACCAATGACATTCGCAGGACCTACTTTCCAAGTTCACCCAGTACACATCTCACCCGCAAAACTGCCTCGTCAGTGCCACATACATCACGAGGGCCAAAAGGCCCTGAAGTGACCGAGAACACCTGTGCAAACCAAAGCGATGGCAAGGACATGGTTTTTTTGAGTTTTTCAGTCAAAGAATGATCCAAACCTATCAGGAGTCACTGGGAAGTGACGAGGTTTTTGGATCAGCTGAGGTCACGACCTCATCTTTGACCTCAGCCAAGTGGCAGCAAGGTTGGGACCCTGGTAAAAAAAATTGCATCGGCAGCTATCTTGTTTCTCCCCATCAAAATGCAATCTGTTCAAGTCCAAAAAAGTTTTGAAATCCAAACACCACTTTTTTCAACTAACCAAATTTTGTTTTTTTGGATGCAAATCCAATTCAGCATTGGCCGACAAAAGAGTTCGGTTCTTTGGGGAATCCGCACAGACCGGATGCCAAAACCAACCACCTCTGTTTAATACGACTATATAGCTGAAGCCAACACACAACCGGGAAGATTGCAAGTGTTTGGCTGCGCTGCAGATTCAAAGCAATAATGGACTCAACTAAGACTAAGCTATGATTCTCAACAAAAATATGTTCCGTCCGACTGGACGTGTCGTAATAAAAACCAAAGGATTCATTTACCCTAAAAAACTTTGCCAAATATTCTTATTAACGTGAAGCATCGCCCAAAGCGAGAACAGGGGTGAAATTCGCTCTTTTGCTCGGTTTCCTTTCAATTCTGCTCCGCGATCTGATAGCGTCCTTTCACCATTCACCCATGTTCAATCATATGTTTCCTCCTCACTTGGTCGTCCGTAACTTGATTCCCTTGCCCCGTCCATGACATTTCATAATGTTTTTCAATCTTCGGTCGCACGGATCGTGAAGATGAAGGCGATCCATGAAAGGTTTGATAAACGTGCCCAAATTGGGCCAAAATATTGACATTGTTTAATGTTAAAAAAAACAAACAAAAAACAGACAAACAAACAAACAAACAAAAACAAAACAAAACAAAACAAAACAAAACAAAACAAAACAAAACAAACAAACAAACAAACAAACAAACAAACAAACAAAACAAACAAACAAAACAAACAAACAAAACAAGACAAACAAACAAACAAACAAACAAACAAACAAACAAACAAACAAACAAACAAACAAACAAACAAAACAAAACAAAACAAAACAAAACAAAACAAAACAAAACAAAACAAAACAAACAAACAAAACAAACAACAAAACAAAACAANAAACAAAACAAACAAACAAACAAAACAAACAAAACAAACAAACAAACAAACAAACAAACAAACAAACAAACAAACAAACAAAACAAACAAACAAACAAACAAACAAACAAACAAACAAACAAACAAACAAACAAACAAACAAACAAACAAACAAACAAACAAAACAAACAAAACAAACAAAACAAACAAAACAAACAAAACAAACAAAACAAACAAAACAAACAAAACAAACAAAACAAACAAAACAAACAAAACAAACAAAACAAACAAAAACAAACAAAAACAAACCCAACAAACAAAACCAAACCCAACAAACAAAGCAAAACCCATCAAACCCAACAAACAAAGTTTTTTTTATGCCTATGCCGATCAAGCTCTGGGCGTTGTCGGTCGCTTCAACTCTTAGACTGTTGAAGAGTGAACCTGCTGTAATTCTGCAAAAGATCTGGAAAGCTTCAAAACAGGCAAGCAACACAACCAAACAAAAAACGCCAACCCAGAAAACAAACAAGACAACCACGGCAGCTTCCAGAGGTACTAAGGCTGAAAAAAGAAGTGAAACACCACGCTCTACGCCTCTCAGCCCTCATGTGTTCTCCACCATGTTGTAGTGTCTCCCATAAATAAGAAAAACACAAGCAAAAAAAAACAAACCGAAATCCAACGAACAAAACCAAATCCGAACAAACGAACAAAACCAAACCCAATAAATAAAACGAAACCTGACAAAACAAACGGGAAGTCCAAACAAAACCCAAAGCTGACAAACAAAACCAAACCCAACAAGCAAATTCAAATCCAACAAAACCAAACCCAAACCCAAGGAACAAAACCAAACCAAACGAACAAAACAAACCCAACAAATGATTTTTTTTTGTAGCGTCGAGCCAGCATGGTCGGTCAACTGGAGGGACCTTAAAGTGACCTTAACGTCCCTTTAAGTCCTTTCTAGGAACCTTCCCAGGAAAAGTCGGACTCGACCTTGAAAGATCGAGCAAGTTAGGAGATGTAATCTAGTCTAGCAGCCTAGTACGCCAGCTGAAATCATTTTTGTCCCTCCATTGACTCGTCTCGGACATCTGTCTTCTCTTTTCTCAATGCTTTGCATGCTACACGAATGCCACGCTCTTTTCTTGCCAGCGAACGTTGCTTAAACAGTCTGAAAGTGCGTGAAATGGATTTGTAGCTGGGACAACTGGCACCTCCGCCTTCCCTGACTCAGTTTACTGCTGGTAGTTCACTTAGCGACCACATGGTCATACGCCACCTAGTAATCTCGCCCACGATACTCAGCTTTCCAAAAACGTTATTGTGTGCCAAACTGTAAAAGAAACAGAATCTTGCCTGCAAATGTGAGTTAGACACTCTGGTTTCAAGCTCTAAAGATGAAAGCCGATGAGCAGAAGAAACGTTGCCATCTTCTTAGTGGGATGAAATGAGTACTTGCTGAAACTAGCAAAGGCTTTCAAAAATCTTTTTACAAAGTCAAAGAATTTTCTATCTTCCAAAAATCTTTCCAGACAAGAACATCCAATCAAGGGCAGTAGAAGACATCAAGCGTATCACACATCCTGAACGTAGACACTTTCCTTCAAAAACAAACGTTGTAAGCAAAATGTTTCAAAGATTAAGCATGTTCCTGCTGTGCTACGTGTGGCTCAAATCATGCCATTCCAACGTTGTTGCATGCTGTGCCTACCATATAGCATTTCACCTGTTCTTGCAACCTGAGACTAGTTGACCGACTACAAGTTGGACTTGTGGGACCCGGAGGGTTAGTTGTTCTGAAGCTCCTCTCATATCAGCCCGTGGGTGCCTCAATGATGAATGCCAATGTAGTCCTGATGTCCAGGCAATGCAACGGTAGGCGACCGTAAGGTTCTAAATCCGAGGACCAAGCAGTGCTGCTATGGGATTGTTCCTGGCTTCGTTGAAAACCTTGTAGTAGCTACCTCCCGGTGGATAAAGGCAACAGCGCCTATTCCACTTGACAAAACTCGCTAGTGAGTGCTCGAACCCTAGTGGCGGCTTGACCCAGTGTGGCTTGAGTCAGCAGCTTTCCTGCCTTGAATCAATTCAGTCCTCCTTGCCAAATTAAGTGGTTTGAGGAAGACCATGTGGACGCTCACTAAAAACTACCATAACTACCAGCAGTAAGACGGAAGTGCCAGTTGTCTAGCTGGCATCCACCATTCAGCGTAAGGCTATGCCCTCAACAAATGGTGGAGAAGCATGTCACTTCTGTCCCTCTCTGGAGGAACACGTAGGGGTCCATGCTGCTTCGTTGAGGCACGTGGACATGCTGTAACCATGTGGACTGCCTGAATCTATCTCCATCGCACGAGAGCTCAAACACCGTTACCCTTTTGAACCCGCATGAGACTTGAATGTGGAATGACCCGAGTGGACTTATACGGTTGCGCGTTCAGTTGCACACTTCCATGTACGAGGATACACAAGATCCGTCGGAATGCAAGTTCGCTTTGTCTTCTAAGTATCCTGGAGAGAATAGCACATTCCGTCTAAACGATCTCCGAAAGAAATCTCCGAATTGAGCTTCGCACTTGAAACGACGGATCATGTGCATCCTCGGGGGACCATCCATTGCTGGCATCCGTTGAGGCCACTGCACCTGTATTCTGGCTGTCAGTCAGGCGCTGACCAATGGACAAGAAGAACACACCACCTTCACCCGCCCCCTGCACTCTCCGGGAAACTGCAACGTGGTTGGTGTTGTTTCTTTTACTTTCGAATTTGTTGCTTTGCTTGGAAACACATATCCAGCAATTTTGCGACTTTTCACTCAGTTGTAGCTTTTTTTTCTTTTTTTTTCCGCCACGCGAGCACGGGGCATGGTCGGTCAACTCACGAGATATGCGAATGCAAAAAAGTGAAACTGGAATTACTTGCAGGAGTCTTTTCACCGGCTGAGCAAACAACTAAACACAAAACCAACAAACAACCCAACAAAAACAACCAAACACACAAAAAGAGCCGGTGAAAATCCTCGCAAAAGTGATGAAACCTGCGCGCCCCCCATAGCCTCTCATCTCATCTCTTCCATTTTTTTTTTTGCCGGTGCCGTGCGCGCTTGAAGCTCTGACGGTCATCAATACTTTCGATCTGATTGGCCATTCCCACGCATGAGAAAATAAGTGAGACAGAAACCTAGGTGTCACCAACAGACAAAAGAAACAAGACAGCAAAACACAAAACAACCACAACCAAAAACCCAAAACCCAAAAGGACACCTAGTAAGAAAAGTGAAACACTACGCTTTCAGAAAAGTCCCCATGCCTTTCAGTACTGCTTCGCGATGATGTAGCAAATACCACTCTTAGATGTCCCACATAACCCAAAGTCATAACTCCTGCTTCCATAGTCCAGATGACTCAATGATGAGTCTGGAAGAAGCTCCTTCCTTTCCACTGTAGTCCAGTAATAGACCCCGACAGCGATGAAAGAGTGCACCGTGCGCTGCTTTCCAGTCTGTACTGTAACGTTGGGTAGTTCTACCATGGACAGAGTGTCTGTTGCATGCCCGTTGCCTCACTGATACATCCGTGTCGGTTGATCACCAACAGTCGGCAGGTTCACCCACGTGATGGCTGATGAAGCCACGCAAGGTATAGACCCGAAGGCTTAGAGAAGAGCCTGGAAGAAACTCATTTAATTCCCCTGTGGCAGGGAGTAAACCCTGACAACAATGACAGTAAGTGGTGCTGGTTTTGACAAAGCACATATGTCTGTTGCACGCCCTGTGGAGTAATTCTGGTCTGTCATCTCTGACACGTGGGTCAAAGAGTCTGGGGTCCACGGCTGACGCCAATGTGAGTCTCTCCTATCCTCCCTCAGAAGCATTGCAGCTTGTGAGCATTTTAGTGGTATGCAGCTTGTTCGTGCATCATATGTTCCCAAGCAAAAACTGCCATATCCAAACGCATGTCTTGTCTTCTTATGGGGGCAGGTTGCAGCCCTGTCACGACTGGGTACTGTTGCCCATACCGTGGTAGTTGGCCACCTTCTGACCTCTTAACAAGAACGATGCGTTTCGCAAAGAGCGCCGGGCTGTGCGTTGAGTAGCTTCCCTTATACCACTGCTGTGAGACCCCCGCATCCTTAGAGTGATCCCAGTGCTTTCCTCTGCGCTGACAGGTGCACGTATGGCTTAGGCGCCCGGGGGCATCATAGATTGCACGGTGAAGGCTAGCAAGGCGGCAACCTCAATGGTGCACCACGATGGGAGGGCTCCAGAACACGTAAAGGGCCAAGGTGTTGAGTAGACACTGATGGCACGCCCTCTGGCACCTCGATGTGGCACCATGTATGGCCACCTGGATGCTATCGCAATTGTATTGCCCACCCAGCCTTGCACGACAGTGCATTTAACACAACTTATCGGCAGCTCATTTCGCAGCATAGCACGGTAAAGGGAACAGCGCCCAGCCGTGTAGTTATGTAATACCATAACCTGTGATATTGATTGGAAATGAACAAGGAATGTCCCATCTGTCAAGATGTTGCTTGAACGCTTAGGGTTGCACCAATGTCAAGGTAAGTATGGCCAGCCCGTTCGGCCGACTGGCAGAATTCCATTTGAGGGTGCCTCCGTAATGGTTCCACCGATAGCAAAGCACCCTTGTACATGTAGACATCGGTGGAATTCAAACCCTACTCAAGGCCCCTTCGTCAAAAGAATGGCCCTGCATTAGGTCATTTCACGGTCATTTTACTCTTTGCGCCTTCCGTCATGGCATGTTTAGCATTGGTGCCTCTCCCATTAACATTCCCAAATTGGGAGCCTTCATCACGCAAGCTGACGTTACCCATGAAGGCACATCGAGCATCTACACTGCCGAAACTTGGCAAATCGCACACCAAATCTCATGGTATGGAACATGGCACTGCCTCCCTCTTGCTATAGCCGTATGTTACGCTAAACACACATTCTACTTCACTCTTTCCCTCCGTACCGGAGTTGTCCCGTCGAGCAACGTTCATCAGCTTGACGCCTCCGCCTTTGAGTGGAATGGTTCTCTCCCTAATCATCCAAGCGCCACCATTAGCTTTGCGCGAGATGGACTCGTTCTGCAGGCTCAGTATCCCATGGTTCTTTTCCCCTTTCCGGCTGGACGAGGGTCTACCTCCATTCTATCCACCAATCCTGCGGGATATACCCTTCGGCCTGTCTCAGGCACATACTTCTTTGCCAACGCTTCCTTTAATACGGGGCACACTCATCCCCTCTTGTCGGGCTTGCATGACCCTGATGACATTGCCTTGCCTCAGCAGATGATCCGGTGGCCTCAGGAATCACCTGCGGTTCTTCCGGTGGCTCTTGCCACCCGTGAGCAACGAAATCCAGTTCCACCTTGGCTACCTGCCGACAGCAAGACTCTCTATCAGCAAGGACTCGAAGCCCTCACCAGAGAGGATCCTCTTCACAATGCCAATCCTGCACACTGGCTCCCAGCCTATTGCGCTCATGCTCTCCATGACTTCGCCGAAGAGCATCTATCAGTTTTGGCCAACCTAGACACCTTAGCTTCCTTTTCTACTGAAGTCGTTGATCCACTCCTACGTTCGGAACCCTCCAAGGCCCAAGAATTTTTGCAAGGACTGCTTTGCACTGCCGACACAGGCTACAAAACTGTCCTCCGCTGCCGTTCTGTACCACTCACTGATAGCCCTCCTGATGATGACTAAGTCATCAGTCTCAATATCGCCTCGCTAAAATCCACTCGCCTCTACATTGAGGCGGTTTACCGCAAAATTGCAGAACTTGCCACGTTTCTCGCAGGCTCTGACGTTCCTGGATCTCCCTTTGGCTGGGTGCGCCTGCAAACCCTCCAAAGTTACGATGGCTGGGATGTGCCAGGCAACTTTAATCCCACTACGCAAAACGTGATCGCCACCAACAAATTTCGTATCTTGTAGCTCCGCTCTATGTCCAAGGGCGTCTTGGAAACTCTCCTTATCCTCGACTTTCAGGTCCGGGGAAAGGCCGCCGCTTTCAATACGCCACGTATGGTCCTCCCGCACCCGCCGGCGGCCGCACAATTAAAGAGTACGCTGTACGTCTCTCACTGTCACTCAGGCCGCTGCAGGGCCTGAAGGTCCTGCTCCACCTTCTACCCTTGTTCCTTCTTAGTATGCTTACTTTTGTTCGAAGAGTACTCTTGTGACCAGCTATCGCCGATACTTTAGCACACTCTATTCTCCGCGGACCACAGACCGATATCTTTCTTTTAGTTGATATCTCCAGTACACAGAGAGCTCCTCTACCTGAACTTAGACACCTAATGGTCTCCTCGGACCTACACCGCACCAATCCCTCCTTTTCACTTCACTCCGCCTGACAGTGGGCCTTCTCAGCAACTCCAACATTTTGGGAAGAATGGCTATGGTTGGTACTGTGGCAGGTGACGGTACCCTCCTTTTTCCCTTCCGTTTGTTTTTTTTCGCTGATTTGGTTCCTTTTTCTCTTCGAGGTTGCCTCCACATGCTCTGGCAAAGCTCTTGAGTCAGCAATGAAAAAAATCAAACATGTGATCCAGAAATACTGTTCTTGTTGCTGCGCGCATCATGACGGTTGTAGTCGCTGTATTTTTTTTTTCTGAATGCTGCATGGCTCCACGAAGATTGTTGTCCGAGCAGTTGCCTTTCTGTCACCGAAAACAAAGCAAATTCATTGAAAATTAGTTTTCTTGAAAGCAACAATCACAAAACAAACAACGAAAACCAAAACACTCACCTAATTGCGGCTTTTTACTAAACAGGTCGAATCGACCTAGTGATGATAAAAAAGATGAACCGCGTTCTGATGGAGATTCGACCTGTATGGACTAATTGCGAACGTCATCGCTCTTCTTCCGTTCCCGCACAGCCACTTACTTTACTACTTCTGCATCTTCCGTGCGGGATGACCTTCTTAATGTTCAAGCTGATAGCCGTCTCGCTGCACACCTTCGTGGAACGTCCGCTCTCCATATTATGGAGAAGGACGCAGATCTGAACGAAGATCTGACAGAAACAACTTCATCTACTTGCATAACACCACCATTGCGTTTCAAGAACTGCTGTCTAACATAGAGTCGAACACAAAGAAGCTTCCTAACATTCTCTCTCCAAGCACTACGCGGCTTTGACTCAACTTCCTCTTACCTACCCTTGTGCACGATTATTGCTGAATTTGAAGGAACTTCTCATTTCTTCAGACTGTTACCTGATCACGTGCCTCATTGGCAATCAAGTGCAAGGCAACGCTACTTCTTATCCAGGTGTCCTATCAAGTTTTCTCCACTACCTCGCTGAGGAAAATTTGCTTATCATTGCTCTGCCTGATGCAGATGACTCCCTTTTCTTCACTACCTGGAAATCTATGAGACTGAATTCTGGCACGTTCTCCTAAACTGTGCTTGCACCAGATTCGCCATCTTCCATGGTTCTAATCGACTGCTAGACAATCTTGACTCGCCTTCCGCACCTTATCACTTCCAGTACCATCACCAGTGCTCTGCTAGCTGCTGAGAGCAGGTTAGACAAGCGAAGAGGCAAAAGAAGAAGGTCAAAGATCGTCCCAGAACCAACCTAAACAGTGGCAAGCTGGTTCACTCAACCTTTTTCGTTCTTTCCTTTGCCTTTGCTCTTGTCTTTCTGTCCACCTTTGTTCTTGCTCTTATTCTTGCCTTTCTTTCCTACTGTGGAAAAAAGAAGAATTTTGGTTCCGTGTGGAATCATCTCCTTTGGAGCCTTTGACTGGGTCTTTGCCTTTGTCTATGTCATAGGTCCACCGTCAAGCTGGCACAGACTGTGCGAGGAGGAGGAGGAGGTAGTAAGAGCGCAGTTGCGGTGGTGGAGGATGGAGCAGGTGCTAAAGGACTAGAAGACATGCTAATGACGGTCTAGACCAGCTTGCCGCCATTTAGACCGGTCCAGAGGCTGAGTACTATCCTCTTATGACACAGCTGGCCTTTTGGGAGAACATGTCCCTAGTCCAGCTTTCCACCATTTAGGTTGGCTCTGGCTTGGAGCCTCCTTCCTCTGATGCACCGATGCCATGCTCTTGCTCTCGCCGCCATGTAGGACGGTCCGGAACCGAGCACTTTACTTTTGACATCACACTACTGACCATCATCGTGAAGAGAAGGTTCTTTGTCCAGCTCCACCATTTAGGTTGGCCCTGGCTTAGAATTCCCTCCTTATGACTGCCCTTGTGAGTGCTCGAGGTGTTTTCGCAATCCAGCTCACCACCATTGAGGTTGGCCCTGGAGCGAGAATATCCTCCTTTCACTTCCCCTTTGCTTGCTTCTTCTCCTCATCTTCTCCCTCTCTCTGGCCACCCCGCCCGTGGAATCCAAAGTGATTCAGATCCAAAGTGATCATCTGCTTGCCGCTTCTCCGCCGGTTGCTGCTATGGAACGGTCCAAAGTGACCTGCTCTATCCATGTTTGTTAAAGAAAACTAGGGCCCCAACAGGAAGGTTTCCTTTGGCCTTCTAACGAAGGCCACTAGACCCATTGCTGGCTGGGTTCCTATTTTTCTTCCTCATCCTTGATGTGGCTCTTCTAGACCAACAGCCTCCTCACCTTCGTGATCGACAAGTTACCATGGTACTTGAAGAGAGTTTGGTTTCCTTCTTTAGCCCCCCTTCTCTCTTCTTTGAAGAGCGTCTGGGTTGCTTCTTGAAGGCACTACTCTCTCCTCTTCCCCATTTCTCTATCCTCCATGTGCTGCTCCTTTCTCCCAAGTTCCTCTTGGGCGGATACTGCATGCACTGGAGATGATTTTCGCGATGCATACTCACTGGGTGCCACTGACGGTGTCTCTGGCTTCCCACCTTTTGGACATCTTTTTTACAGTGGTCTGGCTGGGCCTCGCTACTTGCTGGAGAAGAACATCTGAGAGGACTCTGAGCGTCGGATCGCTGCATGCTCTCGTCTTTTGTTTCACTTGGTTTCACAAAGTCCTGGGTTGGTCAAGTTGCCTTGCGCTCTCCAATCAACAGGCATGCGTTAGACCTTGCTGTTTCACTGGACGCTCAAGGCCACTAGGAACTGGTTTTCTTAATGGGTTTATGGTGCTCTCTTTCGATCTGCCCCATCCACNGATTGATCTGCTCCTTCCACCATTGAGATTCCTGACCTACGGGTTCCTCGCTACAGGCTCGCCCCGGTTGACGGCTTCTTTAAGTTCCTCTGTCACCGGCAAAGCTCCCTGTTTGCTACCCGTTCCTTCCTACCCTCGCCTCGCACCAATTTTGGACCCACCGACTTTTGCCTACTCTGGCGTCGGTTTAATTTGATTTGTTAATTTGTTTGATTGCAATTTTTGGCCTGAACAACTTGATGTTGTGTTTTGCTTCATTTTAGTTACGTCCAATTTCGGATTATGATATGCTGACTGTAGGGCGCTCTGCCCGGGACCTTCTTCGCAAGAAGATCGCACCTTAGCAGCGTGGAGCAAAAAAAAAGCCTTTCAGCTGCCGATGTTCATAATGTCACTCGCTCCCGAAAAGGAGATTGATGCGACATGTTTGTCTAAGGAATCCATTCCTGCCATTCCTTTTGATAATTCCAAGAATCCAACCGCTACCAGAAGCTACTGCATCATGCGCATCCCTTCATTGCAGATCGAAAACAAAACCCAGTCCCATGCACAGAAACAAAGGGTTTGGTCATTGAGTTGTGGTCTCCAAGATTTGTTACAATGCAGTGATTGTGCTCTCAGTTGTGCTTTGTGACTGCTGCAAACTGGTGAACAATTGTCGAGATTGAGATTCTAGCAGCAAGTGAGTTGGACGTGTGGCTGTCAGCCTTTCAGCTGCCGATGTTCACAAAATGTGACGCACTGCCACATGTTTATTTAAGGAATCCATTCCCTCCATTCTTTGTCGGAATTCCAAGCATCTCTTCCTGCCACAAGCGTGAGGTTCCTGAGAGCCGCAGCATGCTCCACCGGCTCTGCGTTACGGCTGCATCATGCCCATCCCTTCATTGCAGCTGCAGAAAGAACTTGTCATATGCAGAGAAGAGGGTTTGGTCATTGAGTTGTGGTCTCCAAGATTTGTTACAATGTTGTGCTCTCAGTTGTGCTATGAGACTGCTGCAAACCAACGAACAATTGTCGAGATTGAGATTTTAGCAACAGTGAGTTAGAAGTGGGGTTGCCAGCCTTTCGGCTGCAGATGTTCGCACAATGTGATGCACTGCCGAAAGGAGATTTGCTCGACATGTTTGTTTAAGACATCCACTCCTGCCGTTCCTTTTTGGAATTCCAAGCACTACTCCCTGCTTCACTGCAAGTGGTCCATGTATAGTTTCAATTCAACCGCCAAGAGCTGCTGTTTCGAAGACCTGACGAAATGACGGTCGTGTATTTTGAGCTAGCAGGAAATGCATTTGGGAAGCGCGTTAGGTTTAAGTCGTAAGTTCAGAATCTTTCTCAACCTGGCCTGGAGTTCTCTACTTGTGTGCAAGGCATGGTCATAGTCATAGTCCAGATTGAGCTTTTAGCAACGGTGATCTGGAAGCGGGGCTGCCAGCCTTTCAGCTGCCGATGTTCACAAAATGTGAGGCACTGCCGAAAAGANAATCTTTCTCATTCCTGCTATATATTCTTTGGGGAAATGCCAAGCATCCACGTTTGACCAGAAGCTTGAGGTCCCTGGGAGGGACAGTATGCTCCACCAATTCTGCATTATGCTTGCATCATGCCCATCCCTTCGTTGCAGCTTCAGAAAAAAACACCTGTCTCATGCAGAGAAGCAAAGCGTTTGGTCCCGCAATTGTGGTCTCCAAGATTTGTTACAATGCTGTGCTCTCAGTTGTGCTATGAGACTGCTGCAAACCCACGAACAATTGTTGAGATTGAGCTTTTAGCAACAGCGAGTTGGACGTGTGTCTGCCAGCCTTTCAGCTGCCGATGTTCGCAAAATGTGATGCACTGCCGATTTGTTCGAGATGTTTGTTCAAGGAGTCTATTCCTGCCATTCCTTTGGGAAATGCCAAGCACCCACTCCCTAGGAGAAGCTTGAGCTTCCTGAGAGCCGCGTACGTTCCGCCATCTCTGCATTAATTGGTGGCATCATGCCCATCCCTTCGTTGCAGCTGCAAAAAAAACCTCTCATATGCAGAGAAGCAGAGGGTCTGGTCGCGGGGTTGTGGTCTCCAAGATTTGTTACAATACAGTGATTGAGCTTTTAGCCTCTGTGTTTTGGAAGTGGGGCTGCCAGCCTTTCAGCTGCCGATGTTCGCAAAACTTGACACTGCCAAAAAGAGATTTTTTGGACATTCTTGTCTAAGGAATTCATGCCTTTTGTGAAATCTATGTGTCCACTCCCTACCAGAAGCTTGAGGTTGCTGAGAGCGGCAGTACGCTCCACCAGCTCTGCATTAGGCTTGCATTATGCTTGCAAAAGATCCCATTGCTTTCTCCAAGATTCTGGATTTGTATCTCATGTAGAGAGGCATAGGTTTGGTCACGGAGTTGTGGTCTCCAAGGTTCGTTACGGAATATTGGAACGTGTTTTTTCCCATTTGCCATGCTATTGCAATGAGTCGAGATTGAGCTTTTAGCAACAGTGGGTTGGAAGTGTGGCTTCCAGCCTTTCAGCTGCCGATGTTCGCAAAACGTGACACTGCCGAAAGGAGATTTTTCCGACATGCTTGTCTAAGGATTCCATGCTTATCCCTTCGTTGCAGGCGCATAAAAAACCAGTCTTATACAGAGAAGCAGAGGGTTTGGTCACGGAGTTGTGGTCTCCAGGACTTGTTGAGGAATATTCCGATCTCCGATGGTTCCATGTGACCACTGCAAAACAATGAATGGTTTTGGAGATTGAGCTTTTATCCACGGTGGGTGGTGGGGCTGCCAGCCTTTCACCTGCGGATGTTCGCAAAATGTGATGCACTGCCGAAAGGAGATTTGCTCGACACGTTTGTTTCAGGAGTCCATTCCTGCCATTCCTTTGGGAAATGCCAAGCATCCACTCCCTACCAGAAGCTTAAGGTTGCTGAGAGCGGCAGTAAGCTCCACCAGCTGTGCATTATGCTTGTATTATGCTTGCAAAAGATCCCATCCCTTTGTCGAAGATTCTGGATTTGTGTCTCGATTGAGCTTTTAGCAACAGTCGGTGGGAAGTGTGACTTCCAGCCTTTCAGCTGCCCTTGTTCGCAAAACGTGACACTGCCAACAAGAGATTTTTTGGACATGTTTGTTTAAGTCATCCATTCCCACTATTCTTTGTGGGAATTCCAGGCTCCTGAGAGCGGCAGTACGTTCCACCATGTCTGCAATTATGGTTGCATCATGCCCATCCATTCGGTGCGCCTTCAGAAAAAAAAACCTGTCCCATGCAGAAAAGCAGATGGTTTGGTCACCGAGTTGGGGTTTCCAAGATTTGTTTAAAATACACTGATTGTGCCAAGGCCACCAATTCCACCGATTCGACTCGCTAACAAAAGAAGAATGACTTTTGGAACTGTCACATTTTTGCAATGCTGGGCCGAGTAGCAAAACCCGCCAGCCTTTGCAAATATGATACTAAACTCAACTTTCACCAGTGTGAGTTTGTGACAGTATGTGGATGAATCACAAGGTTCAAAAATTGGGACCGCACAAGAGCCACAGGCTACCAGCCACCCCGAGTTTAAGGGGTCCCGGGGACCCAAGAGATGTTGATGCCTTGGGTTGGGCCAAAACGTTTTAAGCTGTCCAAATCCTAACCCTCAGAATGCCATTTGCGCGCCGGCCGTCGGCATTTGTGGGGTTCGGAACCCACGCACCGGGCACCACAAGTCAGTCAATCCTTTTGAGGTTGCATCTTCAAAGAGAGACTTAGAAATGGTTGTGGCAAAACCGCCAGCATGATTGCATTGATCATTTTTGTTTTTGGTGAATTTGGCAGCCCTGTGTGCTCTAACTCTAACCAATGAACACGTGTCGAGATTGAGCTTTTAGCAACAGTGGGTTTGGAAGTGTGGCTGCCAGCCTTTCAGATGCCCATGTTCGCAAAATGTGACGCATTGCTGAACGGAGATTTGTTCGACATGTTTGTTCAAGGAATCCATTCCCACTATTCCATGTGGGATTTCCAAGCATCCACTCAGCAAGAAGCAGGTTCTTGAGAGCCGCAGTACGTTCCACCAGTTCTGCATTATGGTTGCATTATGCTTGCAAAAGATCCCATCCCTTCGTTGCAACTTCAGAAAAAAACACGTGTTTCATGCAGAGAAGCAAAGCGTTTGGTCACGCAGTTGTGGTCTCCAAGATTTGTTACAATACAGTGATTGTGCTCTCAGTTGTGCTATGAGACTGCTGCAAACCAATGAGCAATTGTCGAGATTGAGCTTTAAGCCACATTGGGTTGGAAGTGTGGCTGCCAGCCTTTCAGCTGCCCATGTTCGCAAAATGTGACGCATTGCCGTGCCAGCAGAAACTGGCTTCATTTTCAACTTCAACATCTCACGGCTAATAGCATTCAATTTGAATATTGCACCTTCACTGAAAGTGAAAGAGTGTTGAAGCAATCTAGCAGCGTATGCCAAAAGTAGAGCATTTCGCATAGGTTGTGATGTGACTTGTGACTGGGATCTTTGGTTTGTTCAATATGATCCTTCATAGATTTGAGGAGTCAATTCCCGAGGGATTGGGGAAGATTCGTCACTCTGAAAGGTCCCAAGAAACCAAACAACCGGTACTGTGTTTCGTGTTTCAACCGACTTCCGGGCCAAGGGAAACTCTTGGACGACTCGCGTCTCATCCCCCGATGTCGTCCATTTGAGTAGTAGACCGAGCCTATTGCACCTGTGTTGAAAATAAGAGTGTGGAAGCAACCTGGACCTAGCTCCTTAGCAAAAAGTAGCAGCAAGGGATTTTTCAGGAAATGCTGGATTACCAGGAAAATCTTGTTCTGATGATTCTGGGGAATTTTTCACACAAGACATTTAGTTAACGCAAGCACATCTCTACCAGTAGCATTTCATGAGGAAAAGATTGGGTGGACCCGGCGTTGGGTGGTAAACTACCTCAATGCTGCCGATCAACTGTTGCCCAGGAAAACAGTTCAGACCACCGAAAAAACGTCAGAAAAAAAACGGTTGTGATTGGATGGCACTTTTTGAATTGAACATGGAATTCGAAACTTGGATAGCTGTGGATGGCCATGAGGTTTCCCAACGTTTCAAGATTTACGTGCGGGGGAGTATCTATTTAAGAATTGGCACGGCCCTTAACCGCAATCCTAGGCAAGCAAAGCCGCGGTGAGACGTGGAACAAAATTCCGTCACATTTTTGGACACCATTACCGATGAAGACTTTTTTAAAGGTAAAACATGGCACATCAACTCCCTGTCCCTCGTGGTGACAATGGAGATTCGTTGTGAAGTGTTTTTTTTTGTTGTTTTTGTACATTTCTGTTTTAGTTTCTGTTCATCTTTCTTTGTTCTGAATCGACATGGGTGGAAACGGTTCTTCATCCGTGACATCATGTGGTTTTCACTTCTCTTTTTCCATCGGATGGACATTTGGAGCCTCAAATCTTTGGCTTTTTAATTGGTTGATGCAGTGACGCGGGTCAAACATGAAGCAAGGCTTTTGCAGGTCAACTTTTTGAGAAATCATGCAATCACATGTCGTTGACTAAACACGTCACCAACCAGACATCATCATCACCATCATCATCATCATCATCATCATCATCATCATGAGCACAACCATGATCATAATCACAATCTTAATCATAATCAAAATCATTGTCATGGTCATGTCATGGTCATACTCACAATCATTTCGGCACCATGTTTCAGCTCTAGACACATCCGTCATATCACCATGGATTTGCTTTCTTCCAACCTTTGAAAAGGGCACGGAAGGTGACATGAAGCCATCCAGCAGTCCTCCCGAAGTTTCACCAAGTCAGAGAGGACCCATGACCGCATGAAACCGAACATGTGCTCGAAGAGATCTTGCATGATGATTTACATCTGTGTGTGGCAAAACAAGATGCCATTTTTACGTGCATGTAAGTTTCTATCAAACTATATGGGTGCAATGCGTTGATTGACAAATCTCAAGAACATTACTTTCTCTGAATCTTCCGCAGGATTTGTCGATCGACTCCGGTCGAACGTGCAAGGCAAGAGTTGAAACTGAAGTTGGGACATGAATTGCTTTTCACAAAGGAGATTTCCAATATCAAACTTTTTCATCTGAACATGAAAGATCTCCAATGGAAAAGGAGTAGAAATTTTTCCTTACATTTGCTCCAGAGATTGTGGTGTGAAACATGAATTGGGGAGCTTTGCCGGGAGAGATTCTTTTTGTTCTAACGCTGGCACAAGTGACGTGATTTTTCAAGAGATGATTGCTTTATACTTTTAATTGGTGGGGCACCAGCGCACGTAGGTGAGTCCTGTGGCGAAGTCTCGACCTTGGGACCTGAAATGCGGAAAGGTTGTTTTGGGGCAGACGAATCGGTTTGATCCGAGGACGGGCAAACCTCACAAGCAAAGGAGAAATTGAAGGTGCTGGCAGTTCTTGATACATCCAAACGTAAATTTCTCAGTTTGTGTTGATGACATGTTTGGGATGGATTGCAAGGTTCCGGCTGTAAACGTCTCCAACGAATGTGGTCGCCAGGAGATTGTGCAAAGATCTCTGGACGCTCTCGGGCATCGGTCACTGGCCAGGGAAGATTTGGAGGCACAAAATTCAGGGTTGCTGGGTTGCTGGGCGCATTGCACATTGGAAAGTTTTGGAAACGTGTACAGGGAGAGCTCAAGGACGCTGCCCGAAATTATGCCATCGACAGTACCAAGGCTTGGTTCGGCATTTCGATGTCAATTTGTTTCTGGTTGATCTACCGTGGTGAACGGGACCGGTCTGACTTCAGAAAGCCTTTTTTGCAGCACTTTCAGCGTTCAATTTTGTCTCCAGCTTTTATCATCCCTACAGTTGCATCAGTTTGTGGGTAGTCAATCCAAATTCCACCTCGGCTGGCGCTTTGGTTGCATCAATCACGCAAAAACAAGCATTCCAAAGTGCGTCTCTGCACATGTCAGGCGAAGGTCTTGTGGGAAGCTAGCAGGCGACAAAAGGCTGCAGACGATGACCTGGAGGAACCAACTCATGGATACGATGTATCAGAACACAATCCCGTTTGTGTGGAGTAAACGAGACGCAACAGATCATGTATGACTAATAGCGTTTACCCGGAGTCGCAGTCCCACTTTCCTTGCTCACTGCAGGAGAAGTTGAAGGAAACCCTTGCAGATCTGGAGGCTACGAATCCGAAGTTGGGAGTGTTTAGGCATTTTTCCGAAATGGGGGCCCCAGCTTTCAGGCTTAGGTCCTATCGTTTTGTTGGCCCTCGATACGTAAATTGCATTTGTGTATATTTTTATATTCTATATCACAATGTCCTTGCAATCATATTGTAGGTTGTGATATTGTAGCGTGGTAACCTGGAGCCTGGTAGTCTTTTATCAAGACCTCCCGTACTACAAAAAACGTGTGTCATTGCAGTATACCATATTCCATTCTATATATATAAATATATAATATATAGATAGATATTCAGGAAATGCCTGGTGCGACGCACTTCGCTGTAATTTGTTCAGTTGAATGATTGAATCACCACGAGGAATGGAACCGCCAGGAATGATTTGTATATATTTATATATTGTGTATCACCATGTTCTTGCGATAGTATCGCAGGTTGTGATTTTTTTACATAGTCATCTAGTCTTTTTCATGTGTTGTAATCTTTTCCTTTGTATTCTTGTATCATTGAGACCATCATGCAAAACTGCAGCATGCCTGGTGCATTTCGGGTGGCCGGTAGCAGCTCGCATGCTCATCAAATCGACTTGGTTCTTCGATGAGACAGGAAAGGCAGAACTTCACCTGCAAAGATCAGGCAGGGATGTGATCAGATGCTTGATTTTTTGTTCCAACTGCAGTGTGATCATTGTTGAGTATCTTGGTGATGTTTTGTTTCGTGATCCGGGTTGAGTTAGTCCAAACTGCAGACAACATCCTCAGTTTATGCCTTCCCTGTTCAGCAAGTCTTTACGTTTTCGAAGGCTGAAGTGAAAGATGTGGCTCCGGCAAGTTGTTTACTTTGACATCATGCTATATGAAATTGATGGCGCTACTTTTCGGAGAGCATGACGAAGCTATGGATTCACACATTGTGACAAGTGTAGTAAGACAACGGATAGCATTTTCCAAACGGATATGAAGGTTGGAGTCAATAGTGATTCATTTCGTGTCAGGAGTGGTTGTAGGACAATATTTTGCAGATTGTGGTTGACTTTGCAAAAACGTGGAGTCAGTGTGTTTGGTGCCACGTGACAGGCCAAAGTGAAAGCATCTCGATCGAATTCGCGTTGTCGGTTAGTATTCCGCCTTAAAGACATGCCTTCGGTGGTGGAAGACACAGGTAACATCGATTTTCCTGGCCGCATCGTAGATGAAGCCAAGGAGTGTTTTGTATCATTTCCTGGCAAATATGCGTCCGGCTGGGATGCACTAATTGATAAGAAAGCCAAGCACAAGCAGAGTATCGCATGTGTGTTTTTGTGCACGCCAGAAAGTGGCCTGGGACAGCATTCGCAAGATCCAGAAGAAGCTGAGGGAGTGTGCTACTGCCGTAAAATATACGGCGACAGAGACCGCAAGCAACTGGGTTACTTGAAGTTGCTACCCAAAGGAGCTGATAAAGTTCAAGAGGAAGAAGAAAAACAGAAAGCACAATACACAAAAGCAGTGGTCATCCGTGAGGATGCAAGCGAAGAAGAGTTGAAGAAAGCTGAGCAGGAAGCAAAGGAGGCTTGCAAGAACAATGGCAACAGAGCATCTTGGGGATGTGCTTGGTTTGAGGAGTGGAAATTGAATGTCACCAAAGCAGTGGACTTGGGTCAACAGTTGAAGGTAGTTTATTTTCCTGGACAAGTTGGCCGAGGCAAGGTGGCTTGGGAGGATTTGCCAAGAGAAGCCCTGTGGAATGGAGTCGGATGTGGAGGTTCTCAAATGCGAAATTGCATATTTGGATATGAAAGGCTTGGACTATGTCGAAACTGATGCTAGCAGGTTTCTGCGTCACGAGTTCCAATGGGGTTCGGAGGTCATTGCAATGCTCAATGGCAAATGGCAGAAAGGAATGATCGTGAGGCCGCCGCAGCCCGACATGAAGTGCTCAATTCGGTGTAGTAAAACTGGCCGCATTTTTGAGACTGATAGAGTCCGACATGGCGATACCATCCGGAAACTTCTTGAAGCCGTTGGCGAGTATCGCTTCCTGCAGATGGTGGAAAACAACCTCCCAGAAGGGGTGGAATTGGTTGGATCCCGCCCTCAAGAATCCATTCTACAAGATGGAGAAGTTTCTGAGTAGGGTTTAGCGAACAGTTTTGCATACTGTCATTGTTGCTTTGTTCAATGCTTGAAATGTTCTGACATTTTAAAGATGATCTTGTTCCTTTTTGTTTGTGAAGACTCTGGGGATTTTTTTTTATCAAAATCACCCAGGTTGCTGTTGCTGTAGAAATTGAGATTGGCACCGTGAACGGCATGCAAAAGCTTCGAAACGATGTATTGAACGAGCATTTTGAACTGGAACTCAATGAGAAGTTACTCACAAGCAAACATGGCACATGCCAACTCTGACAAAACGCATTTCTGTGAGGAGTATGAATCACAACTTCTACAGCAGTCCACGTTGACAGAACACCAAAGGCTGACATACGAAAGGATGCAGAAGTCAAAATCACCTTTTCTGCACTTGAGTGCCGTTGCTGGTTCCGGGAAGACCTTCGTTGCAGTTCAAATGGTCATTGAAACATTGAAGAACTCTGTAGGACAAGTTCTGTTTGTTGCACCATCTCTTCCCTTGTGTTATTACTTCATACGTTGGCTGGGGAGACGTTGGATGCATGAGGAGATCTTTTTGGAGTCCTTGTTGGACCGAGTTGGTATCTTCACACCAGACACGAACTTCATGAACTTAGCAGTTCAAGGAGGACGTCTTGTTGGCAGGTCAAGCAGCAAACTGTCCGAGTCCAAATTTGATCTCACGGTCGTGGATGAAGCGCATGACATATTCAAGCCTGATGTTTTGGAGAGTGGTTTCCTGAGCAAAGTCGATACAAAAAGATGGCTTTTGCTGTCCAATCTGTCACAAGCGTCAGTTCTCAAACCAGCCTTCCCAGCGAATATGACTGAAGAAAGGCTGACAGAGGTCGTGCGTTGCACAAAACGCATAGTTGCGGGTGCGGCTGCCTTTCATGCAACTCGTCATGAAAAAGAAGGGCTTGGATCCTTGTGTCCAGACGGACCAGCACTCAAGACATTCCTCTTCGAAGCCGCTACTGCTGATGTCGTGAAGGACTATGGTAAGTACGTGGAACATACACTATCAGCAATACAATTCATTGTTCACTCCTACACCATCCTCAGCCTACACCATCGACTGGCATTGCTGGTTTCTGATGCTGACTTTTTGAAGGAATTTCAACCCAAACTCGATCGAGCATTGAGGGATGGATTTCAGAACCGAAAATTTAGTTTCACCACCTTCGAGGATTCAATGTCTTTCTTGCCATTGGATTTGCTAGCTGAAGGATTGGATCAAGAAGACCATGAAGAAGTGATCATTTTGGACACGGTGGAGCATGCGAAAGGACTGGAACAATTATTTGTCATTTGTATCGACTTGGATTCAAAAATTCGTGACTCCGAAATTGATGTTGCCACTAGAGCACGGATTTATCAGGGGCTTACAAGAGCACAACTTCAAGCAGTGGTGGTGAATCAAGTCGTGAAGGGTGGATGGCTGGAGTTTTTAGGCCTTATTGAGTCTCAGGTGGACAAGTTTGATGAACAAACAGCACTGGAAGAAACGAGGGCAGCTGCAGCTTCTGAGATCACTTCAATGGTGAGGCCGAAGGAGAAGCAAGAGCAACAAGAAGAGCAACGAGAGGAGCAAGGAGAGGAGCAACAACCGAAACTTGCAAAAAACCAACGAGAGGAGAACAAAGAGAGACAACAGAAGGAGCAGCAAGATTCCAAGCAGAATGCTGAGGCAGAGCAAGATGCCACGAAGATGAAAGCAGCAAAGGCAGCGGCAAAGACGATTTCTTCTATATGGGATGTTGGTGCCAATGAAATCACGACAGCAATCGAGAACCTCCGATTTGATCCTCGTGTCTTCAAGGCCGGCGGAAAGAGATGGCGGGATGTCAAACTATGTAGTATGGGGAAAGGTGGTGATCGTGAGGGGAGACATTCCCTGACTTTGGTCTTCCTTTCTTTCCGGGTTTCAACAATTGTTTATATCATGTCGGATTCCTCTCCAAATTCCTCCACTTGTATTCTTATTTAAAAAATGAAGTTTTGAAGACACTTGAGACCTGTGGAACATGTTGACATCCTGCATTCTTCAACAGATGCCTAGGCCAGTTGAAATGGCCTGTGCTTTTGGTGCATTGATTGGAATGACCAAATTGTTGAGAGAATCAACCATACATCATGTGTTCATCTTCATTAAATCATGCTCAGCAAAAAAGATAACACGGGCAGCATTCAGCGGAGCAGGCTACCAAAGAACTGCAGGAGGCTACGGACTCGGGCGATGAGGCTTTGGACTCGGGCGATGGCAGTTTGATTTCTAACCAATTAGAGAATTTCCTGGAATTTCTAGGTGTTGAGATGTTGAAGATCAGAGGGGTCTTGTGCTTTGTTGCGGGGGCAGCCTCTGACATTTTTGGAGGAGGCAGATGCGGCTGCCGCACAAAGATTTGGTTGAGATCTCAGACTTTGAGATTCCACGCTTCGGATCCCTTTTTTGCTTTCTAATACAATCTTTTACCCCAAGTCTGATACATACATCTTCTCCACATCCCCATGGTACATTTTGCACACCAAAGATGACATCAAAACAAAAAAACACAGGAAGAAACAGTGAACTGTCACTGAATTTGAATGCTTCTTTCTCAATTTGCCAAACAAAAAGGCCAAATTTTGAGTCCAAAAGACAAGGTTCGCCAATTTTTGGTCGTTTTTTTGATATCATTTTTGACGGATTTTTTCTCTCAGCTTGGGAGCCTCCCGGAAGCGACTCTCGTGGAACCCTAGAAGCCCCGAGGCGACGACATCCACCGGGCGGCCCGGGACGGCGACGTCCCGGCGCTGCGGCACTTCCTCCGTGTCGATCCGGAGCGCGTGCACAAGAAAGGCATCTTTGGCCGGCGGCCTCAAAGAATGGCTAAATTGCTTGTTCCGCTGGTGTTGCGGGTGGAAGGTGCCAGAAGAAATCCAACATTCTCAAGTTTGGTGTTAACAGAAATCTTGATTACTTTTCAATGTTGGTGTATGTTTGGATTTGAACTTCCAGACTACTAATGATTACTAATGAGTTTGCCATTTGCCCCTGCGATCAGAGGGAAATGAACACATGAAGCTGGGGGGACGACGGGGAATAAGAGGGATTTCTTTCAGGGCAACATGCAACACAAGACATGACAAGATATCACAGCAGAAATGGACTCTACCAGAAGGATGTGACGTCACCAGAGCTTTTTTGTGCATTGTACGCCTACGGACGCTTGAGAACTTGAACCTGGCTTCAGACAATGTTATCACCTAATTGATGACATTGTCCTCACTGGCCTCATCATCATTGAAAAAGCTGTTAGTATTGCATTATTTTCATCAAAAGTGATGCTGTAAAAAAGATGTATTGAAACTTGTCCAATGTGTTTGTGCATGTGAACAGTTTTGAAGATGTGGAGTCCAAAACATTCATCGTTAGTTTGTCGGTTGACCGGGTATAGAGCTCCGCATTCCCACCACTTTCGTCGTCTCCGCGGCCTCTTCCCCTTCGCCCGCCGGAAGCCCACAGCGGCCAGACGGCTTTCCGGGAAAAAAGCGCCTGAGGTTGGACGCCGCTCCACCTGGCGACGCGCCACGGCCACGTCGCGGCTGCGGAGCTTCTGCTCTCGAAAGGCGCCGCGGTGGACGCCAAGGACGACAGCGGCCCGGGGCCTCAATCCGGGAAGGCGCCAGACATCGAGGTCTCGCCAACTTGGGGCGCTTCAAAAAAGTGTTGGGATCAGATGATCACAAGTAGCATGTTCATGAATGATCATAATGCCATATTAGACATCAACTTTGTATATATCTATATTATTCTATATTTAAAGACATCGTTTCGTTGAAGGTAATTTCTCGGAAACAAGATTTTTATTGAAACTTGTTGAGTGTGTTTGCAATTGTTTGTGAATATTTTGTGTCGAACTTGGGGCAGTTCATAATAAACTTTTGAGCAAATGTTTGGCAAAGTTGTGTCTTTCCACTCCTAAAAGTGCGAGCCATGTCGGGAACAGTGATCGCAATGAACGCATGTGTGTTCCCATTAACGATCCATTAACTACATGTGAGATGACATTGTCCTTAATGGCCTCCTCATTGGAAAAACTATCACATATCGTTTCATGGCAGGTAATGTTAAATTATTAAATAATGTTGCAGAAAAGATGCCTTGAAACTCCTTGAAACTTGTTCGATGTGCTTTTTCAATGCGTTTGTGAATGTTTTTTTGCCTTGAACAGTTTTGAAGATGTGGAGTCCAAAACATTCATCGTTCGTTTGTCGGTTGAACGGGTGGAGCTCCGCATTCCCACCACTTTCGTCGTCCCCCAGCGGCGCCTCGGCCTTTGCGCCCTCGTCCGGCCAGACGGCTTTCCCGGAGAAAAAGCGCCTGAGGCAACACGCCGCTGCACTTTGCGGCGCACTCCGGCTACGTCGCGGCTGCGGAGCTTCTGCTCTCGAAAGGCGCCGCGGTGGACGCCACGAACGACATTGGCCCGGGGCCTCAATCCGGGAAGGCGCCAGACATCGAGTCTCGCCAACTTGGGGCGCTTCAAAAAAGTGTTGGGATCAGATGATCACAAGTAGCATGTTCATGAATGATCATAATGCCATATTAGACATCAACTTTGTATATATCTATATTATTCTATATTTAAAGACATCGTTTCGTTGAAGGTAATTTCTCGGAAACAAGATTTTTATTGAAACTTGTTGAGTGTGTTTGCAATTGTTTGTGAATATTTTGTGTCGAACTTGGGGCAGTTCATAATAAAGCTTTGGGCTGGAACTTCTGAGGAACATGTTTGCGTTTGCAGCAAATGTTTGGCAAAGTTGTGTCTTTCCACTCCTTAAAGGAACGTTCCTTTGTCGGTTGAACGAGTATAGAGCTCAGCATTCCCATCACTTCCGTTGTCCTCCCACGGCACATCGGCCTCCGCGCCATCGTACCGCCGGAAGCCCACAGCGGCCAGACGTCTTCCCGGGAAAAAGCGCCTGAGGCTCCACGCCGCTGCACCTGGCGGCGGGCAACGGCCGCGTCGCGGCTGCCGAGCTGTTGCTCTCAAAAGGTGCCGCCGTGGACGCCAAGAACGACACTGGCGCGGGGCCTCAAATGCGGGAAGCATGCGCCAGACATTGAGTCTCGCCGACTTGGGCACCTCAGAAGGCTTTGCCGGGATTGAAACTTATGCATTTGAAACGAAAATCCAGCATTTTCAGCAAATGTCTGGCAAAATTGTGAGTTTCCACATCGATGATCACAATGTAATATGCCAATATGTGTGGAAAACGGATGATCTGACTTGCAGATGGAACACAAATCGCCAGATGGCCCACTTTCAAGAATGCTGCAAAGTCTGAGGCTTCCAGGGGGAACAGGGCGAAGATCCCGTATCCAGATTTTTTTGCTAGAAGGATTTGATTTTCAGGAAATGTTTGGCCAAATCGTGGCTGTGACACCAAGTTTTCATGAACTAATATTATCCCAACAAATTCATCCAAGCTTGGTCGAGCGGATGTTGACGAAAGACAGAAAGTATATCTGGTTTCTCCGTTCGACATTCAAAGGTTCCATTTGGGGAATGACCGGAAACACAGGTTGAGAGTCAAGCAGAGCTGCTTGTCACGCCTCCCCACTCAATTCTGATCTTGGGGGAGAGATTTGCTTTGAGCCGAGGCAAGACACCACTTGATCGTGCCAGGGAGGAGGGCGAAACAGAGATGGTGCAGTTTCTTCTGAATTGGCCTGCCCAGGCTCCCAGGCCATGGTTTTTATCGTTTTCAGAGTTGGTGCTAGCTGAATTTAGAGGACAGCTGCACAATTTCAATATATTATTGGCATATATTGGCTAAGCATGGGAAGGAGTTGAGATTTTTTGAGAATGTACAGCAGCGTTGACGTTGAGAAGGCATAGTTGAACTTGCCAGACTGCCAGACAGAATCCGTCTACTTTGCTGAATGCGCTCAAATGCCGATCCGCTCTGAGGCTGACAAGGCATCAAAGGAAGTCAAGAAGGCAGAAAAACTATTACGGGACTTCAAACGATTTGGTTTGAGCATTGATGAAGTAAACAAAAGAAGGGAAATAACGAAGACTAAAATTGCTGGCAGTGTTTGGGCGCAAGATTCGTTTGCAGTGTGCAGTGTTGACTGTTGAAGTCCAAGATGAACAATACATTTCATTCAACAACGAGAATGTACCATTGAACAGGAAAGGTGTGCCTAGTGCATGAAATCATCATATTTAGTTGCAGGACTGTTTTTTAAGAAGGTATGCCTAGTTGGCGTTCCATGGTGTTCTAGAAATACATGTTTAGTGACTAATGTATTTGCGCTTTGGATCTAGGTTTTTCATGCTATTTTCAGGATTTGGGGATCAGACATGTGAAAATCAATCTGATATTATTTATTAAAACCTCGGCGTTTGCATGATTTTTCTTAGCCCTGACGAACACGATGACTTATACATTTGCTTTACATGGGTTCACATGTCAAGTAAGATTCCAACCTGAAGTGTAACATCTTGGCAGTGGTTGTGCCATTGGGTTTTGGTGTGTCGGGTGGGTGCCATTGGCGTGGGGTGAGTTCTTGTTTGTGGTGTCGTTTGTGGTGTCGTTTGGGTCTCGTTTGGGTCTCGTTTTTTCTTAGAATCTGTAAGCCTAGATGGTCGCGCTGGGTAGTAGGTTTGGTGGGTTGATAGGAAACTGTAGAAAGAATATCTGCAGTCCGATTGGTATACAGCTGTTCCGTGACTGCTGTTCGTAATTCCAGTGCGAAGAGGTTTTGCAACTTATTCCTTCTCTCTCCTTGGAAACATGTGTTGGCTAGCCTGAGCATTCCATTGAGGAACCACAGTTTAGGGTCTGTCTTTGCATCTGGTTAACATGACCTAAGGCTATACATTGGATGTCGGCGTTCCATTGTGATTTGTGTCGTTTTTGTTTTATCTTTCTTGATCTGGTCTTGATATAAAACTTATCTTTGCGATCGGCGTTCCAATGGGAAGTGCGTTTTTCTTACGTAGTTTTGTTTGGAAATATAAGTGCTTCAACGTGGCGTTCCATTGGGAACCGCTAGGCAGGCACGCCCAGGCGCACCTTAGGTGTGCCTAGTAGTTCCATGCGGAAACCGATGTTTTTAGCCATCCGGCGTACCTTTCCGGTCGCTTTGTAACCTCCGCTAGACACAACGTATCTTGCTTTTATCTTGTTGATATCTTGTTTTTATTTTATTTTCCGGGCACTGTGCTGAGCATGGAAAGTCATGAGCGTGACATTCTGGTGACACCAACTGGCTAGTGCTTGGCAAAACGATCGCCAGGCAGATTGAGCTTCACCTTTGAAGCCTTTAGAGGCCATGCGTCACTTCTAAATGGGTGAGAGTTGCAAGCCGGTCGAAGATATCGCCCGCGAGATTGCCGACGCCTTGCGCAAACCTGCGTAGACCAACCGAATTTCAGTGGCCGGAAGAGGATGCAATCAGCACGAGCAGATGTCGAGTTGGACAGATTCAATGATTGAACCACAAGCAAAGCAATTTGCTGGTGCTACTCAAAACGCCAATCCTTTGTTGCCAGCAGAAACTGGCATGATTTTCAACATCTGGCCAATGACATTCAATTTGACTATTACACCTTCACTGAAAGTGAAACTGTGTTGAAGCAATGCAGCAGCATATGCCAAAAGTATAGCGTTTTGCAACCTCTGTCTGTGATGTGACTTGTGACTGGGATCTTTGGTTTGTTCAATATGATCCTTCATAGATTTGAGGAGTCCATTCACGAGGGATTGGGGAGGATTCGTCACTGAAATGTCTCAAAAAACCAAACAACGGGTACTGTGTTTCGTGTTTTCAACCGACTTCCGGGGCAAAGGAGTTCACTTCATACAAAAACCTTTGACTGAGCCGAGGAATTTAAAGAAAGTCCAGCCCCCCAAAAATGCCCGGCAGTTTTTTGTTTCCGGTTGGTGAAGTATGGCGGCCACCCCAGATGATTTTCTCCTCCTTTGGATCGCTTGGGTGTGAAATCAAAGGAGGGTCAAGAGATTCCCATGTTTTAAGGATCATCACAACTTGTTTTCAACAAAAACATCATTGAACAAAGATGATCCAAAAACACGCTCTCAACCAACATGCTGGTGAATGCCACTATGACCGAGCAATTACTTTGTTTAAAGGAAACATGGATATATAATCCTCTTCGAACTCTGTTGCCGAGCTGGTCATCAAAACCGCCTTCGAAAAGAAGATTTTGGCTCGCATGTTTGGTCAATCATGGACAGCCTCCTGAGATTTCACGAGACAGGCACCTCCCAGGAAGAGATGATGCAGGTACAGCAGCAACTACAATAGAAACCATTTGAACGACAATGATGATGATCGGCAGTATTAACAGCAACAACCAGAATTCATTGGTCATTGGTCATTGGTAAATCATCTGTCATCAACCAGCTTGAAACATCATGGTTTGGGAGCTGGGATGTTTCAACATATCAGACCCAAAGATTTTTTTTGGTAGGAAAACAGGATGCGCCTTTCACATTTTTCATCCTGAATGGTTTCCCCGGCTGTGGCGCTGGTGCACAAGGCAGCTGGGCAACCGGACGTGGGTAGACTCTTGGTCAGTTGAAGCGTGCAAGAAGATGATGCTAAACAGATATTGAAGCTTTGAAATTTATGAACAGATAGGGAGAATCCAGTCTCTTGAACTTCGCAAGCC
Source organism: Breviolum minutum Mf 1.05b.01 (assembly GCA_000507305.1). NCBI lineage: Eukaryota > Dinophyceae > Suessiales > Symbiodiniaceae > Breviolum > Breviolum minutum. The sequence continues at coordinate 68,417 of DF241715.1, forward strand.
TGGTTCTTTTTGCTTTGACTTGCTGCATTCATTAATTTTGCTGAAGCATAACACATAGTCCATTCTGAATCCAGCCTTCAATAGCAAGCTCCCTGTGAAACGAAAGAACGTAAATGAACCACACGCCTCCTTTTGCTTGCTGCTTGCTCTTCACACGTCTTGTATTTGGTAGCGTTGAGTTGGAATATGTTGGAATGCTGATGCAATGCCTGGAAACGATGGTAGTCGTGTGAATGAATATGTTCCCAAATCAAAATGGTCGCAGCTTGGCGGTTTCCAGGCGAGAATGACGGCTGAATATTTGCACAAACTCCAAAGTGAGAATGGCTGCCTTTGCAGGTAGAGGAAGAATGGAAATCCAATCCTCCATGTGGTGAAGGTCACCGAGACACCCAAAAGAGTGTGCTGGAGTTTTCTACCCCAGCTGTGTGAGGGTCGACTGCCGCAACAAGTTGATGAAAAGAAATTGCCGGCAAGATAGCCGCTGTCTTGCGGAACCCAGCGTAGACGCGGCTGGAAGAGGAATGAGAGCAGAAAGTAGTTCCATTGAGTCAGATGCAGAGGCAAGCTGTGGATGAAATGTGGATGAACATTTACAATAGGAATTTTTCTACTGGGCAAAGCGCCTCATTTGAACGTCTCTCCGCTGATGGCTGATGATGTCAATTTAAATATTGCACCCTAATGAGTGAGAGAGTGCAAGCAACATAGCTCTTTGGCAAAAAGTATTTGGGAAGAAGGCTTTCGGGCCAGCGGCCTTGACGAGAACAGTTCTGCCCTCGAGCTCATTGATGCCGTTTTCAGTCCGAGTCTTATCAGGCCAGGTCTGTAGATATATAGCAACTTTCTTGTGCAGACCCAGCCTTGCGCAGACCAATCTCTTTGCAGTCGGGAGAGGAATGGGGGCATGAAGAGTGGAAGTTCAATCAGAATGATTGAGTCACAAGCACGGAAAAATTCTTAAACGACTGGCCTCAGTCTCATCCCCCGATGTCGTCCATTTGAGTATTAGACCGACCCTATTTGCACCTGTGTTGAAAAATAAGAGTGTGGAAGCAACCTGGACCCAGCGCCTTGGCAGCAAAAAGTAGCAGCACGGGATTTTTCAGGAAATGCTTGATGACCAGGAAAATCTTGTTCTGATGATTCTGGGGAATTTTTCACATAAGACATTTAGTTACTGTAACGCAAGCACAGATCTATCAGTAGCATTTCATGAGGAAAAAATTGGGTGGACCCGGCGTTGGGTGGTAAACTACCTCAATGCTACCGAGCAAGTGTTGCCCAGGAAAACAGTTGAGACTACCGAAAACAGTCCCAAAAAAACCGTTGCAATTGGATAGCACTTTTTGAATTGAACATGGAACTCGAAACTTGGATAGCTGTGGATGGTCATGATTTTCCCAACGTTTCAAGATTTACATGCGGGGGAGTATCTATTTAAGAATTAGCACGGCCTTTCATAGCAATCCTAGGCAAGCAAAGCCGCGGTGAGACGTGGAACAAAATTCCGTCAAATTTTTGGACACCATTATCCATGAGCACTTTTTTAACGGTAAAACATGGCACATCAACTCCCTGTCCCTCTTGGTGACAACGGAGATTCGTTGTGAACTGTTTTTTTGTATAAAATTCTATTTTAGTTTCTGTTCATCTTTCTTTGTTCTGAATCGGCATGGGTGGAAACCGTTCTTCATTCTTGACATCATTTGGTTTTTACTTCTCTTTTTCCATCGGATGGACATTTGGAGCCTCAAATCTTTTTTTTGTGGGTTGATGCAGTGACGCGGGTCAAACATGAAGGCTTTTGCATCATGCAATCACACGTTGTTGACCAAACACATCACCAACCAGACATCATCATGAGCACAACCAATATCATGATCACAATCATAATCAAAATCATTGTCATAGTCATACTCACAATCATTTCGGCACCATGTTTTAGCTCTAGACACATCCGTCATATCACCATGGATTTGCTTTCTTCCAACCTTTGAAAAGGGCACGGAAGGCGGCATGAAGCCATCCAGCAGTGCTCCCGAAGTTTCACCAAGTCAGAGAGGACCCACGACCGCATGAAACCGAACATATGCTCGAAGAGATCTTGCATGATGATTTACATCTGTGTGTGGCAAAACAAGATGCCATTTTTACGTGCATGTAAGTTTCTATCAAATTATATGGGTGCAATGCTGTACGACAATTGACAAATCTCAAAAACATTACTGGCTCAGAATCTTCGGCAGGATTTGTCGGTCGACTCCGGTCGAACGTGCAAGACGTGCAAGGCAAGAGTTGAAGGGCTGAAGTTGGGACATGAATTGCTTTTCACAAAGGAGATTTTCAATATCAAACTTTTTCATCTAGCCATGAAAGATCTCCAATGATAAAGAAGGAGTAGAAAATTTGCCACGTCTTACATCTACTCCAGAGATTGTGGTGCGAAACATGAATTGGGGAGCTTTGCCGGGAGAGATTCTTTTTGTTCTAAGGCTGGCACAAGTGAAGTGATTTTTCAAGAGATGATTGCTGTATACTTTTAATTGGTGGGGCACCAGCGCACGTAGGCGAGTCCTGTGGCGAAGTCTGGACCTTGGGACATGCTGAAATGCGGAAAGGTTGTTTTGGGGCAAACGAATTGGTTTGATCCGAGGACCCGCAAACCTCACAAGCAAAGGAGAAATTGAAGGTGCTGGCAGTTCTTGATACATCCAAACGTAAATTTCTCAGTTTGTGTTGATGACATGTTTGGGATGGATTGCAAGGTTCCGGCTGTAAACGTCTCCAACGAATGTGGTCGCCAGGAGGTTGTGCAAAGATCTCTGGACGCTCTCGGGCATCGGTCACTGGCCAGGGAAGATTTGGAGGCACAAAATCCAGGGTTGCTGGGTTGCTGGGCGCATTGCACATTGGAAAATTTTCGAAACGTGTGCAGGCAGAGCTCAAGGACGCTGCCCGATGCCATCGACAGTACCAAGGCTTGCTTCGGCATTTCGATGTGAATTTGTTTCTGGTTGATCTACACGGGTCTGACTTCAGAACCTTTTTTGCAGCACTTTCAGCGTTCAATTTTGTCTCCAGCTTTTCTCATCCCTACAATTGCATCAGTTTGTGGGTAGTCAATCCAAATTCCACCTCAGCGGACGCTTTGGTTGCATCAATCAGGCAAAAACAAGCATTCCAAAGTGCATCTCTGCACATGTCAGGCAAAGGTCTTGTGGGAAGCTAGCAGGCGACAAAAGGCTGCAGACGATGACCTGGAGGAACCAATTCATTGATACGATGTATCAGAACACAATCCCGTTTTGTGTGGAGTAAACGAGACGCAACAGATCATGTATGACTAGTAGTTTTTACCAGATTCCAGAGTCTCAGCTGAGTCCCATTTTCCTCGCACACTGCAGGAGAAGTTGAAGGAAACCCTTGCAGATCTGGAGGCTACGAATCCGAAGTTGGGAGTGGTCAGGCATTTTCCCGAAATGGGGGCCCCAGCTTTCAGGCTTAGGTCCTCTCGTTTTGTTGGCCCTCGATACGTAAATTGCATCATCTGTGTGGTTATCTGGAGCCTCGTAGTACGAAGTATTGTATCAAGGACGACCTCCCGTAAAAAACCCGTGTAATTGCAGTATACATCAGTATTCCAGTCTATATAGATATATATCCCATGCTACCAAAAAGAAGATATTCTAGAAATGCCTGGTGCGGTGGCACTTCGCTGTAATCTGTTCAGTTGAATGATTGAATCACCACAAGCAATGAAACCGCCAGGAATGATTTGTGGGTATATATATATATATATTTATATATTACATATCGTGTATCACCATATTCTTGCGATAGTATCGCAGGTTGTGATTTTTTTGCATAGTAATAGTCATCTAGTCTTTTTCATGTGTTGTAATCTTTTCCTTTGTATTCTTGTATCATTGAGACCATGATGCAAAATTGCAGCATGCCTGGTGCACTTCGGGTGGCCCGTAGCAGCTCGCATGCTCGTCAAATCGACTTGGTTCTTCCATGAGACAGGAAAGGCAGAACTTCACCTGCAAAGATCAGGCAGGGATGCCATCAGATGCTTGATTCGTTGTTCCACCTGCAGTGTGCAGACCCAAAGAGTAAAGACACCGATACCATGATACCAGAAGCAATCGGATAGGTGAAGGGAGCTGATTGCAGCAGAAAACAATTCATTCAGGCAGTTTTTAATCCAAATATTGTAAGGATAGACTGCCGCAATAAGCCGGTCGAAGAAATCGCCGAGATTGCGGCCGCCTTGCGCAGACCAACCGAATGTCAGAGGCCGGAAGAGGATGCAATCAGCAAGAGCAGAAGTCAAGCTCGAATGATTCAATGATTGAACCACAAGCGAATCAATCTGATTTTATTACTAGTGCTACTTTTAGTACCAATCCTTTTCTTCCAGCAGAAACTGGCTTCATTTTCAACATCTCTCACGTCTAATTTCATTCAATTTGATTATTGCACCTTCACTGAAAGTGAGAGTGTGTTGAAGCAATGTGGCACTAGCAGCGTATGTGACAAAAGTGGAGCATTTCGCGACCTCTGTTTGTCCTCTGGAAAGTTTTTTTCCAGAGCCGGCCGAACGAAATACTGTCCGACATGATCTTCCTTTGCTGAATGGCGTGAAGGGTTGATCTTGAAATTGCTAGTTGTATACGGTAATTGAGACAGAAAACTGGGCATGTAAGTTCTGAATGTGCCGTGGTTTCCATTGGTACTGCGGGCACTTGATACTACCCTTAGCTGAGCTCTTGTAAAGTATCACTAAATCGAGGTTCCAATCTTTGGAGATACTCGTTCAACTAGTAGGTAATACTAGGTAAGAAATGCCATCTCATCATCTCATCCATGTCAAGACCTTTTACATTGCCAACCTGCTCAAGACTGGTAATAGCACTCTGCGCAAATATCATTCGCACGTTGTTTGATTCGCACTTCTTGTGACCATGAGAGGTGAGCTTTTGAAACAAGCCACTTCGTTTCTCCATGCAGACGCCGAGTTGGGAGAGCTTCTGAGTGAGAAAGTGAACCTCACAGCAATGGGTTTGGCGCAAATTGGGGAGCTCGTGCAAGCCGCCCATGACGAGATGAAGGAAGCACGTGTTCTGGAGCTCGGCGAGTTTGGAGCCTTTCCGCATCTTAAGTTTGCCTTCCAATTGTTCATTTTTGTTTGAAAACTATGAGGAATCATTGTATAGCAAGATGCGGTTCTGCTCATGTATGCTGATATAGATATACAGATATACATCGGCTGCAGTTGCATCACCTAAAATGTTGCTGAGGTGGTGGAGGTGGTGGTGGTGGTCGTAGTAGTAGTAGTAGTAGTAGTAGTAGTAGTAGTAGTAGTAGTAGTAGTAGTAGTAGTAGTAGTAGTAGTAGTAGTAGTAGTAGTAGTAGTAGTAGTAGTAGTAGTAGTAGTAGTAGTAGTAGTAGTAGTAGTAGTAGTAGTAGTAGTAGTAGTAGTAGTAGTAGTAGTAGTAGTAGTAGTAGTAGTAGTAGTAGTAGTAGTAGTAGTAGTAGTAGTAGTAGTAGTAGTAGTAGTAGTAGTAGTAGTAGTAGTAGTAGTAGTAGTAGTAGTAGTAGTAGTAGTAGTAGTAGTAGTAGTAGTAGTAGTAGTAGTAGTAGTAGTAGTAGTAGTAGTAGTAGTAGTAGTAGTAGTAGTAGTAGTAGTAGTAGTAGTAGTAGTAGTAGTAGTAGTAGTAGTAGTAGTAGTAGTAGTAGTAGTAGTAGTAGTAGTAGTAGTAGTAGTAGTAGTAGTAGTAGTAGTAGTAGTAGTAGTAGTAGTAGTAGTAGTAGTAGTAGTAGTAGTAGTAGTAGTAGTAGTAGTAGTAGTAGTAGTAGTAGTAGTAGTAGTAGTAGTAGTAGTAGTAGTAGTAGTAGTAGTAGTAGTAGTAGTAGTAGTAGTAGTAGTAGTAGTAGTAGTAGTAGTAGTAGTAGTAGTAGTAGTAGTAGTAGTAGTAGTAGTAGTAGTAGTAGTAGTAGTAGTAGTAGTAGTAGTAGTAGTAGTAGTAGTAGTAGTAGTAGTAGTAGTAGTAGTAGTAGTAGTAGTAGTAGTAGTAGTAGTAGTAGTAGTAGTAGTAGTAGTAGTAGTAGTAGTAGTAGTAGTAGTAGTAGTAGTAGTAGTAGTAGTAGTAGTAGTAGTAGTAGTAGTAGTAGTAGTAGTAGTAGTAGTAGTAGTAGTAGTAGTAGTAGTAGTAGTACTAGTACTAGTAGTAGTAGTAGTACTAGTAGTAGTAGTAGTAGTAGAAGAAGAAGAAGTAGTAGAAGTAGTAGGCACAGGGCTTGCAGACGGCCGTGTGCCAAACTGCCTATTCTGGATTTTGGTGGGCGGGGTGGGGAATGATGTTCACGTTCCTTGAACTTACCCACATGGTTGATGCTACGCAACATGTTGGGGTGGGGTGGGGTGGGGAATGATGTTAACGTTCCTTGAACTTACCCACATGGTTGATGCTACGCAACATGATGGGGTGTATCAATGGGTGTAGCGGAAACATATCGGTGTCAAAACACCACAAGACTTTCTGAAAGAACTTCAAAAAGTTTTGAAGATCTAAATCAAAATCCCAAAACGCAAGTAGTTTCCGCGTTCACAAAAAGCGGACTGTTGTCATAGAACACAATAAAACGG
>DF241716.1:0-70449 GCA_000507305.1 Breviolum minutum Mf 1.05b.01
CAATGCGAGACACTGGCAGAAAGATGCTCTGTTGTCGAATACGAGCATGCGCGTCTGAAACGTCTGGCTATGGACCGGATGTTTTCCGGCCGGCTGAAGCCAGACGCATTCGCCAACGTCCGCGGAACCCAGAAGCGGTTTTTGCAAGAGTACGCCCCTCGTACCGGGAATACCCTGGTCCGGGCAAGATTGGCGTACTGGCTTATGAGTCTGAGTGAAGAGATAGGACTCGGACCAGCGTGCCATCGCCATCCCAGGAGTGGAGCCCAGAAGCACTGACAATACGCGTGTTTTACTAATTTACTGTACTGTTCTGTTATGTTTGTGTTTAGTTAACTTGTTTTGGATTTGTATACCGTGTTTATCTAGATTCAGATCATCATCCATCGTCAATCAATGTCAATAGTCAATGGTGTCCTTCTGTCATTATTGAAGGAGTTGAATTTTTGAGCTAGTGGACGACGTCACGGTTTTGTGGTCTGTAGTGCTGCAAGAACTTCACAGGGTTCCTATCAGCAAAGTTTCTTCCAACCTGCGTGACGCGCTCCATTGTGCTAGAGCGCGTCAATTTTTTTGTGCTGCTGCTGCTCCTGCTGCTGCAGCGGGCGTTGGAGCGAAGAATGTTTTTGACAACGCGATTGTCATTGCGGATGAGGTGCACAATTTGCTGATTCACTTGAATAGCAATCAGTGCAAATTGTTGCCTCATCAGCTGCAAACGGCGACCAACCCCACCATGATTGGGTTGACGGGGACGCCTTCAACCACTGACTACGATCAGGGCAAAGCTACGGTTGACCGCGCCAACAGTCATGATGAGCTGCCGCATGATGACCGCAGAGTGTCAGTGTGCGTGATGTGCAGCGTCAGGTCATTGTTAGAGGGGCAGCTCTGCCACATGGCGGGGTAGACTTGCCGTTTATTTTTTAATTTATTTTTCATTTTTTCTTTCATTTAAATTAATTTTCTAATTGATTAATTATTAACTATTAATTAATATATTTTCAAAAATACATTGTACATTGTACATTATAAATCATCATGTCAATATCATCCTTAACTTAACCTCTTAGTAGCAAATAAGCATTTGATATGGCAATATGTGTATGATATAATATATGTATTGTGACTGTATGCATGCCCCGAGCAAACCATATATCATATTAGAAAAATATTATGTAATTAATTAATTAATTAATATTTAATATAATATGGTTTGCTCGGGGCATGCATGGTTGTCGGAGCTGTCGCAGCGTGCTTCAGAGAATGCAATTAAGGCCTTGCCCCAGTGTGGGCCTTCGGATGCAAGAGGGGAAGAACTTTCCGTGTTTTGCGCCGGGTTCTCGTGCAAGCACGGGGCTCAATTTGACGCGTCCGCATTTAGTTTTGAAGAAATAGCCAGTTATAATATAGTTTTTTTTGAAGTTTACAGTTGGAGCCTTGAGAATTGAGAACCAAAGTTCGTTATATATCCTAAAGTCGTGACATCGAGTCCACTTTGTCCAACAAAATCAATCCGTGTTTTGGTGAAACAGTACAAAGCCAGCCGAAACACATAGAGACAGGATGCAGATATTTGACAGGTAGCAGGTAACAACACGGTAGGGTATGGGCTTAAACAAATGCTAGCTGCCACGAGGTCCTTCTCCAAAATGAACAATGATTTCGCCGCCCTGAAGACGGCTATGCACGAAGAAAAGGCGGGGGCCAGCATAGTGTGACCAATGACCAAGGTGTTTGACTTGTGTTTCTGCTTGCGCCGGAGGATTGCAGTTCGGTGTCCACATTCAAGGGGGTCTGCAGCATTCTCGAAGAGTCGCGCCCTTTGTTATTCCTATTAGAGAATGTCGATGGGATGGAGACGAAATCGGCCAAAGACTCTGAAGAAGTTCCGTCCGCAGTCCCAGTTGGTTTAAGTTGAAAGTTGAAACTGGACTGAATTGTTTTTTTTTCTGAATGCTTTGTATTGTGTTTGCGGCGTTCTCAGTTTTGCCACGGTAATTCAAGCATTTTGACTTTCGCGCCACGACTCATGACTCATGACAGTGAAAACGACTTCTCACACCCGGTGTATGGATTCAGACAAGTTGAGACCGTTGCAAAAAGTTTTTTTCAGATTGTCCAAACACAACATGTGCTGCAATACTACTCATTTGCGATGAACTGAGCAGCAGACACCGTTACGTAAATTGACCTGCCAAGCCGCAAGATCGCTTTGCAAGGTCCAATATGGAATTGGTCTTGCAGTACCTCCGATCCCTGCTGTATTATGTCACCTGGTTCCGCATTTGGACTTGTAGCTATGGCCTGCCGCAACGGCGATGCAGGATCTACTTCTTTGGCGTGGCGCATGCTGCTGACGGTTTGGGCTCGCGTGGCCCCGTTGTGCTGAAGCGGATTCCTAAATTACTCACGTGCATGCAATGCGAGCTAAAGTTGAAACCAGCACCTAGCCGCAGTGTCAGTCAAATGAAAAGTCAACTACTCCTTACTCACATGAATCATGGGCAGTCAATGGTAACTGTATCTGAATCTGGATATGACTGACTGTATGACTTACTGATAACTGATAACTGATAACTTGATAACTGTTATTTGTAACATGGACCGTGGATAGTTGCAGACTCAGAAATAGATTTCAATTTCACTGATTTGATTCATGCGAATTCCAATCATGGATTCGATTCAATTCAGTTCAATTGATTCAAGTTCAAGTTCAGTTCACGTGTTTCTCCTCTTTCCTTTCTGCGCTAAGGAAGATCTACTCTACCCCAATGACCATTGGCGCTGTGTTGCTGAGCTCCAGCGGCTCCAGAAGAAACGGCTCGAACAGGACGAGAACCAAGCGGAAACTAAAGGCGGCAAGTGGCCAGAGACCCATGCCGGTTTTGCTGAGACTTGTTTCTTGATTTGATTGCTTGATATGAAACAAAGAGACAAACCACAAAAACAACGAGTGACTGACCAGATCTTTTTCAGCATTAGATTGTCAAGATTTAGATTTAGATTGACCGTTTCAACAGATCTCAACTTCAATTTTTGCAAGCCACACTGAAATCAGATTTAACTTTTTTACATGGATCAAATGAAATGAACTGCAATGATGAGATGGGATGACAATGAGATGAGATAATGTCTTCATGACGACAATGATATGATTCTGATGATGAACGATAATTGATGATGATGATGATGATGATGACGACGATGATGCATGATTTTTTCATGATGATGATATGATGATGATGATGATGATGATGATGATGATGATGATGATGATGACAACTGATGTTGATAATGCTGATGATGGTGATGGTCCTGGTGGTGATTCGTGATGATGATGATGGTGATGAATGATGATGATCATTGCACGGCTGTCGGAAGAAGCGGGCCTAATCCCTTGGTCCTCGTGTGTCATGTCACCTCCGTTCGTTTGAGGTGGTGTTGCTTGGCCTTTGGAGCACCCGACGCATTTGAAGGAATCTGAATGGTTCCAAGTTTTGATGCCGCGAGAAAAAGAGGCACAGAATTACTTCAACTTGTTTTGCTGTTGTTTGGTTAAAGCCAGGTCAGGTCAGTGTGTTAGTTCGGGCTTTGAAGTCTTCGAGGTGAAAAATGAGACGTGACAGTGACACGTGTTTTTTTAAGTCTCTCAGGAAGTCAGGAAGCCAAGTTGCTTGTTTGGCTGATTTGGCCTGCTTGCAGGCCGTGTGTTTCGCTGAGTTGTGGAACAAGCAGCGTGAAAAGCGGAGTGAATCGCCGATTCATTTCATCGATATTTCGCAAACGGTGACGAGAATGGCGCAAAGCACAGAGGCGTCCAAGGCTGCATGGGCCGGTTTAGTTTACTGATTTCCGATACGTGCCAGTCTTACGATTGACTCACTTGACTTGAACATTTTTCAATTTGCAAAAAGGGGGCTGAATACGGCATACTGGAACTGAAAACTGAATATTGAAATTGAAACATTGAAAACACTGACTGAACTGGACTGAACTGTACAACACTAACACTCGAAACTAGAAACTGACCAAGCTGAAAAGTAAGTGAGACCGAGGCCAGTTCTCAGTACTGACTGCGTTGCAAACTGCTGACAATGCAAGCATGATTCATGACTCACTTTTGACTTTTGATCTGACTGAGAGGTGGTGCCAACAATTCTGCCATCGGCAAAGCTTTGGTGGGTGCCACGACGACGTTTTCTTCTTGGTGCCTTAGACATTGAGAGTGCAATTGATATGTGGACCATTGACCATGGACTGGTAGGACTACTAAATGAGAAATGTGAGAAGTGGTGATTGTCTTACAGGTAACTTTAGGCCGTTCAGCTTTCAGTCACCATCGCAGTGCTTTTTTAGGCTCTGAGATGCTGCGTTTGCAGGGCCTATATCCAGAAGAGCTGGCAGGAAACCAGCTTTCTTCTTCTGAAAAGCAGTTTGCAGACTTAGCTGGCAATGCATTCTCGTCAGTTTCCGTTAGTGCTGCGATGCTGGCCCTGCTTGGTAGTTTGCAATTCGATTCTCAGTCTGAAAATGAAGAATTGGAAAATATTAGCTCAGCCTTTAGCGCGCTGAGTGGCATGACAGGCAGTCTGGGATGAGGCAATGGAGCTTGATAGACCAATAGACTGGACTCTAGATTTTTTGGAGTTGAACGATTTGATCTGTTTCAATCGGATCTCAACCCTTTTGATATTTTTGAAAACAAGTTAAGTAAGAGTCTAAGTCTAGGTATTTTTAGTGAAAGACACTTTTGACCGCCCAGCTGCAGTCAGTTTCGCCAGTCTACGGCAATGAAGCGTTGGCGTTACACGAGAAAAGACAAAAAGGTACCGGTTCAACTTGCATGCATTATGCATCCTTTTCTATTTCCGGCAATTCTCTCATCAATGCTTTTCTCGAGAAAGAACATGTTGATACCCAGTGCTCAATGGTACATTATAACTTATAACTATAATATAATGATACTGATAATATATATTTTATATACATCATATATCATATATATTTTATATATATATATATATAATATATATATTTATCATATAATATGTAGCGATAAATCGCGATTTATCATCGCTGCACTTGTACCATGCTCATGCCACGTCTTCACTGCATCCACCCAAGCCATGCCTGCCCCTTTTGCACCCTACCTACGCCCCTCCGCACCGNTTTTTGCACCCCTGCCCCACGCCCCTCCGCACCGTACCCATGCCCCTTTTGCACCCTACCCACGCCCCTCCCCATCGTACCCATGCCCCTTTTGCACCCTACCCACGCCCCTCCGCACCCTACCCATGCCCCTCCGCACCGTACCCCGTACCCAGGCGGCGCCCCCAACAAACAAGACGTACCAAACACTGCAACGCCCCCATTTTTTTAATAGGATTTTACACATATTGAACATTATTCTGCAAGTTAGTTAATATTTAAGATTATTTGAGCATATTGTCGTATACTAGTAAATGATTGAACTGGAATGATCTGGGGATATGGACGGAAATAGCAGGTCAAGTAATTAATCGGGCATTTTGCACCCTGCCAACCAGACAGCAAGTCACACAGGCTTGGTGTGGACGCAAGCGACGCAGCAAATCCCAAGGCTGGTATCCTTAGTGAACTGCTCACTAGTAGTCAGTGTGTGACCAGTTGGTGTCCGTTCCAGGTGCTGCAAGAGGGGAGCTGCTCGACTGCACCTGTTGAAAACATGGTAGAGACAAGAAGCTGAGTCCATAGGTTTGCCATTCATTCCTCGGGGCAAATCCATACAGCTGCAGGAATGGCAGTCGTCATGGAGGAGGCTGTACTTGCTCCATTCATTTTGGATCCTGCAAAGAATCATGTGATTTAAGTCTTCAATTTGGTTGATGCCTAGGCGCACTCTCGGAGGGTATGACATGTTCTCTGCACATGCCAGCTTGGATCTTAGGTATTTTGTAGCGCATGCCTCAAAATACCCGTAACAATGCTAAATTTTAAATGACATATCCACATGATTCCAAGAATGTATCCCCGCGACGTATCCAATTACATGCATGATGTTTACTGATGTTTGGAAATGTATCAATGACATATCCGACAATTAAAGAATTAAGGCCAGTCAGCTCCGCCGAGAGATTATGAAGCTTCAATATCGCGAGGCCACAGCTGGAACAGTTGGAATGGAATGTGAGGACCGGTCATGTTTCGCATCTGTTTCATCCGCAGCATTCATTTCCTCATTCGCCCAGGTCACTCCTGAGGATTATGAACTGCACAAGTCTCAGATTAAAATTTCATGGCAAAAAAATCATAGCGGAAGGATGCAAAGGAAAGGGGGTCATCCTGGATGGTCATAGGGTGAGAAAGTCCAAGTTAAACGCATTTCGTTTCAGCCACAGTCGAATCACTCCAGCAGCCATTGAGTGTGCAAGGAGTCAAAAAATCCTTGTGGCACTCTTTTCATGGACAGGCTTTGCTTGCTGGATGAGAGCCTTCCCAAGAAGAACACAATTTCAGAAGCTCTGGTGCAGGACAAGCTGGGGCAAGCTTCAGCGGTGATGTTTGATTCACACTTCAGATGACATGTGCTGTGTGCTGTAGTAGTTTCATATAGTTTCAGTCACAGTTTGTCACACTGGTGCCACATGTTCGCATGACCAAATATGAAGTTATAAGTTTGTGTTTAGGATGGGGGTTGCAAACTATAAAAACGATCATAAAATATCAGAATACGTCAGAATACTATACAGTCAGGAAGTATTTAACTATATTACTATATACATCTATATACTCATAACATCTTATAACCCTAGTATTTATATAGTACAATCCCAACCATTAACATAGGTTCCCTGAAAAAAATGATGGAAAGTTTGGTTCCACATGCTTTTCCTTGACTCCCAGGGGGCCCGCCACCTGAGGATTTGCCACTCATTCACGCTCGTGAGTTGACCTCCAAGTGCTGCCAGGCGTTGGTTTGCAAAACCGCGGGTGGGTGGAAGACCAACCTGAAGCGACATGACTCACTCAAGCCGGTTGGAATTGTCAGGTATGCCTGCTGGAGCTAGGCGACTGCAAGGTGTGCCATGCAAAAACCAAAAAAACATGACATAAATGATTGGTATTATATATAATGATATATATGAAGTTCAATATAGATATTTGCCTTAAACAAAGGAGCCAACCTATAGATCTCCATAAGTTGTTGTTTGCATTTGCCGGCCTTGTCGGCTTATTTGGAGTTCATACATCCAATCATTTCCTATCAGCGACTCGTTGGCCTGCAGGTGCCCCAGCTTCCTTGTGGTCATGCCTTCCATTTTGAATGTGTCAGATCCCCAATTTGAAGGACTTTGGCAACAGATGCATGAATAGTGATACAGCTAACAAGCTGGAAGTAGTTGGATGGATTTTGGAAGCCAATGTGTTTCACAAAGTTCAAATCTATGCACATGTTCTGAAAGAAACACGTTGCTACAATGCACGACATCTAAGAAGGTGAGTTTTTTTTGTCCAGGCTCGCAAGTGGCTCACGGGCTGTTCAGGCAGATGTCCCATTTGTCAGGCGCAGTTGGACAGCACAGTCACACTCTGATGACTCACAGTACAACCTTTATGGGAAGGTCTCGCTGCTCGACCTACATGTTCCATCTCAGCTGAGTTCTTCCAGTGACCCTGCATCTGCTTTGGCACTTTGGCAAGAAACCCCTTCTGGCAGAATGAAGGTATAGACTTACCATGACCTGTATGTTTCCAGATTGCAACCCGCCCAGACGTGTGAAGAACTGAGGTAAGTTCGGATGCACAGAGTCCGGAAAGTAATGCCAGCACTGGCAGCCCTGATGTATCTGTGTGAGGCAAAAGGACAGGCAGCAACGAGCTGTAAGCCTGTTCCAAAGTACAGCCGCTTTTCCGGAACAGGGCGAGGGGTCGAGTAAAAATTGAGTAAAAACGAAATCGTTGAATATCAACTTTGTGTCTCGAAGATTCAAGAGCGTCATACCGGTTTTCTGTGTGTCAAGATGGTATCTGCTGATATCTGCTAACTTGCATGGTGAATTCAGGGCGATGTATATAGTAGCGTCCAGGCTGGATCTGCCAAAGTTTTGTAAATAAACCCAATGAATCCATGGAAAAACTTCTCCACCTTGGGCCATCTCGTTGTGCTTTTGTGCTGTTTTTGCTATCCATGTCTCACGGAATTTGACGCCGGCCTTGGACGTTGGATGCAGATTAACCCGCATGGGAAGCCGTGTTCAAAGCTTCACAGAAGTTGAGACGGAAATGAGACTTATAGTTTTGTTACCACTCATGATGCCTGATAGGTGCTAGACTTCCATATTCCATACAATTCCCATGTTGGTTTCTTGCATTTCTTGGCTGATTCTTATTGAGTCCTAGTCGTTGATCAGCCCGGTTTTGTGCATGAGATTTTAAGCTCGATGTCTTGTGTGCAACAGGGGGGACATCGGAGAACCCCTTTGCACATGCTTGGAGGCAGTCTTGAAGCTGCTGTTTAGTGCCTAAACATACGCGAACATTAAGCAGCACAATCAAGCAAACATATGACAATATCTATTTATATATAGACAAGCTAGAGTAAGTTGAATGTTGCACCCATTTGCAATCCACTGTCACCATATAATGATATTACACAAAAACTGCATTTTGACACCAAGAGCCTTTTGACAATTGCAGTGTTTTTTGGTGAACATTCATATATGGGCGATCTTCCTAACTTGCAGCTGCAAGTATTAAGCAGCTGTCTCCAGCAAAATCTGGATGGACCCTTTGAAGAAAATGCCGCCGCTTTTGCACCTTGCAGGTTAGAATTTTGAAGTTGGTGTTCTTGACGTTTCAGTGGCATATGATATAGGAAGAAATTGCCTAGAAAATCTTGTGCTTGGTATTGCTGGTGATTTCACCCTGCCTGAAACTTTGGCTTTAAGTCGCCGCAGAAAAGGTCAGCGGCAAGTCGTTGCGAGTTGCGCAACTCGCGGGGCGAAACGAACGCATGTGGGTGTGGCGTTCGTTGGGCTGCCAGGCTTCTGAACTGCCATCGTCTGTCTTTGGGCCACTAGGACTGGCATCGGGGTGAAAGATGAGAAGTGCTTAAGTAGTCAGATGCGTACTGTATGAATGATGATAGGTGCATCTTGTCAAGACGCATATTCATATACTAAAAGATGTGGGATGGTGGTAGGGGGTCACACTTGAGACTTGGAAGAAAGTGACCACGAGAAGGATACTCTAAAGCATGCTGGAAGCACAGAACTAATGGATACTTATGGCAGTATCAGTATGGGAAGTACTTTTCAATCATGCATCCAAGAGAGAAGGGTGCCACAGTTTGCACATATGCCATTGGACCACCATGTCGGAGCATTGTTCAGGACGACGGTGTTGTCAAGGTGAAGATGGTGAGGAGGTTTCATTCCCTTTCGAGGCATCTGGGAGTTCATCGGTGAGAGACTCCAAAGGGACTCTCTACCGACTGGGCTCGGGCAAAAGTGATGCTGTTGCAGCTTGGCGATTGGAGCCCTTTAACGATTTGCGGCTTTGTGTACCTGCAGCCTTGGAATTGCAGCAGCCTCCTGCAGTTTCAGTGCTAGAAATTAGTGAACGAACAGATAATCGAAATCCAGTTTTCAAATCAGTGAAGGATGCAGTGAAGAAACTCATCTCTCGAGGTGGGGGCACCTTTTTGTATACTGTCCCAATTGCTACAGTACGATTGAGAGAGGAAGCAGCAGCTGTAGTAACTAGTGCACCCGGGCAGATGGATTGGCCTGAGTGTGTCTCTGGCGTTGTAATTGGAGTGACGTTGAAAGTGGCGGTCATTCTAGGTGCTTCAGACACATCGGCTCCATTTTTGCCTCCCATTGTCAGTGATCCAGACGAATCCCGTGCTGTGAGCATCGAGTGCGAAGCTTGTCGCATTTGTGTCTCACAGAAAGGAGGTCCTCCATTGGATCCTGCCAAGCTGCATGGTCGGCATGAAGAGGGCATAGCGCAGGAGCTAGAGATTTGGGCGAAGAGAGCCAGAAACAAGCCTACCACCTGGAGATTACTCTACATTCAACCACAGGCTGCAAGTGTTGATGCCCCAACGAAACTAGCGATACATTCCGCCCCACAAATTTTGCAGTCCTTAGGAAGGCAACTGGGTGATCTTGTACTCGCAGCTGTTGCTGACATTGAGTTTTGCATTGAACCTTTTGAAATCAGCTATGGAGAGTCTCACTTGGAATCATTGCGTTGCATGGTGGCTGAAGAAATTGCAAATTTGCTGGGTGTTTCTTCAGATCAGGTCATGTGTGGATCCTTCAAATTGCAGAGTGTGATACCTAAGAAGAGGCATGTACGACGCAACTCCATGATGTTGCAAATTGCCTTGCTTCATCAAGGTCTGATTCAGGTGGTTCGAGGGCCACAAATGCCAACCAGGAAAGCTGCCGATCCTTTACCACCGCTGATCAGCAAGAAGCGGGGCCCGGATCGACTAACAAAGTCATATACAAAGTCGACCACCAGATTTTGGGATGTGGATTTGAATGACACAGCAGAGCCAACCTCTCCAACAGGAACCAAGAAGAGTATCGCATTGACACGAGCACTCACGACTCTGAAGGATACACAAGAAGCCTTCTCACAAACGGTGAGGGATAATCCGTTGAACAAATCTTCATCGGAACCATCATTTACGAGATCCAAGGATATGTTTGACAGTTTCTACAACACTCCATCTCCCAACAAAGATATGCCTCCGGATCAGCTTCTGAAAACCTTAATGCAGATCTTGGGTGATACAACACATCCCATTCGAAAACATCCTCAGATTTTCCCGATGTTTGCACGGATCTCCAAACAAGCCGTGGTGGTACGAGCGCCTTTGGTGGCGAGTCAAGATATCATTGATCCAGAACAGATGGCTGAAAGCATTCGAGAGCTTATGAAGCCTAGGAGGGTCGGGAGCCTTAGAATTTGATGTTCAAATGATGCTCATATATATATTTGGATGTGTTTTTTTTTAACCGTGACAAGAATGGGACACCTTGGATTTTTGGAAATGGGAAAACCACTTACTGTGTACAATAATGATTGAAGGATTCCATTTTTCGCACTAGTTCCATGGAGGCTATCGAACTCAAAGATGCCTGGTCGACAATCTTGTTGACCAAGAAAGATGCAAAAGATGCGAACCAAAAAGATTGGGGGGGTTGAAGGGTTGATAGTGACATAAGTTGACATGACCTTCGAAAAATGCTGCGTTTAACGCCCTTTTTTGCCCAGGTCAAAAGCATTTCTTCTGACTTGGATGGAGCAACGTTGGAAAATTTGTCCACCATGCGGACTGAAATCCTCTCGCTCTATTCGCAGCCAGGTGGTAGCATTGCTGTACAGAAATCACAGCTAGCTACCTTGACTCCCAAGGAGATTCTGGATATGGCAGATAGCTCCTTTGGTCAAATGCATACTCTCGTTGCTTGTTTGGAGGCCTGGAGGTTTGGAGGTTACATACGGCATGTGTATTGAATTGAACAGTGAAATTGTAATGCTGGTTTTTTCCATGAATCAACACAAACAGCATCAAGTTGCTGTTTTTTGTCGCCATTTTGTGCCAATAGATGTCAATCACCTTTTTGAGCACATGTCATTTCAAGAATCCGTGACGCTGTTCATGGACAGACTGTGACAGACTACCAAACCAGCCCAATATGGCAACTATGCCCTTAATTCCAGTGGTTATTTATTTTTTTTAAAGACACTGAAAAAACTGGCTCAACCGGTATGGTACTCCCAGGCGATGATTGAGAAGACGGAGAATGATGTGGAATACTGTCAGCGCTTGTGCCTTCATCATGCGGTTGACCGCACTTTGTCCGTCATGAGGCACTTCACATCCAGTAGGGAGGTGCCTTGGCGTGCGAAAACGCATGGTGAAGCTGCAAGCGATATATTTGTTGTTAGATGTTTTGAGATATTGAAAGATGTTAGAAGACATTAGCATATATTAGCATTAAGAAGTCTATCACAGAATTTATTGAATTTGTTTTTTTTTGCTGTACTCGTTCAGTCTGACAATGTGTGGCTGGAATTGCTTGAATTTCTTTGTACATGTTTCATCATCGTTCTGTCCATGACAAGTAAAGGGGGCCCAAACTTGGTATATATCGCACAGGTTTTTTCTCAATGTTTGGCACCTTCCAGGTGGTCTTCCGTGGTTTTCGCTTGATTCGCAATCTCACGCTTCATGATATTCTTTCGGTTGATGCGATTCTACAGCACTCGCTTGCACCTGACCTGATGTTGTCGCTTTGGCTGAACACTGGTGGAAAGACACCATTTCACTACACCTTCATTTTCGACAGATTTCAATGGTTTCACTCAGGGTCTAAGGTTTAAATGGTTCAACTGTATTAGCAGATTTTGATGATGTGAAGTTATATAGATGAAGGTTTTGTCTGCCACAACCGTCAGATATGGTAAGATTGGTGCCCTTTCCATGAGAAGCTCCCTCAAAAACTCTTGGCCGACTAACACAAGACCCGTAAAAACGGTGGTTGAACACATGTTCGCTTCATGTAGGTGTCGAATCATCGGTTTTTCTCGGATAAATCGAGCAGGTCCTTGGACAATTTTCCATCAGATCAAGAAGTTCAGCAGTTGGGATGCCAGGTTTTACGTCGTGTTTACATTCGTGCCCGGGAGAACACCATCATGGGTTCTCGTGTGGTCACCTTGGGAAAGCAGATGGATGAGGTCAGACACTTAATCACAATCAGAGAACTACGAATCATTTAGAAACTGAAAAAAAAGGATTCAAAAATTGAAATGGTTCATTAGGGATGCAAATTACAATGATTTAAATACCATGCAGCAAAAAAACAAAACACCCCCAGGTTTTTTGTTACTTGCGCAAAAAAATGTGCTTTGAATCCGGGCTGATTCGGATTCAGATTTATATTGACGCCAAAATCCCAGGTTTGGACCTTCCATGGTCTCTCCAGGGTTTTGACATCAATGAAGCTGTTTCAAGACGATGGTGATATTCAGCTGGAAGGATTCATGTTGTTGGCCTCAATTGGAGAGCTGCTGTACAACAATGGCTATGCCACGGAGGTTTTTAAGCTCATTGAAGTTGGGATTCGCAAGCATGCCGGCACAGCGCCTTGGTGTTTCGGAAAATCGTGGACATTAAAAGACACAGTTGTATGTAAATCATGTTGGTCATTTTTGGCCTTTTTTTTAAGTTGTGTTTTTGGTTGGGGTAGAAAAGTTTGGTAGAAATGCTCAACATATTTATGTATTCAAAGATATGTGTATAAATATGTCAGTATCTCTCCCTATATATTTATATACATTGATATATAATTACTATAAAGAAGCTAAGTAAAACTTGCCATTGTGAAGAAAATTGCTAGTTTCTTTTTGATTGTGTCATCTTTAGATAGAATATGGCCTTACTACCAGTTATTGCATTTGATTCCCAAACTTTGAGCCTTCACAACCTCAGCTCTTCAGGCAGCCTTACTTTGCCAAACAATCCTGATCATTTCACGCTTGGGAGCTTCGTTTTTAGCCTTGGAACCTCGTGGGATCCAGACAATTGTTGATGCTATGGCACGGCATAGGTCTGATAGAGATCTCCAGAAGACAGCAGTGAGAGCCTTGTTCACTCTAGCGAAAGATGAGCTGGCTTTGCAAGCTTGCAGGGCTGGAGGAGGCACAGGGCTTTACAGTAAAGAATGTGCAGAGAGAGAGAGAGAGTCAAAAGCAATGGATATCGTTTCGGAATCTAAAATTACAGAAAACATCAGAAAACCCATCGTACTCCCAACACCTTTCATGCTAACTAAAAGAAATGCTGAACAACGGGAGTACCACATCGTTTGCTGTTTCAGCAGGTGCAGGTGCAATCTTGACAGCCATGGCAGCTCATCCTGAAACATCCCAGATTATTCAGGAAGGAACACGGGCATTGGAAAAACACTGCCCTCGAGCTGTGGCCAAGATTACTCGCCTTTGTGGTGATATTGCATGTTTGCTTCCTCCAGCAACATGGACTACTGGCCCAGATCAGGGTGCTGTGCAGGCGGGAATGTAGTGAAGGAAAACTGGGTTGCTTTTGCTGCAATAGGGGGATTATTGTACCTGTAAAAAAATTAGGGATTTTTAAGAAGCCATTATAAGAATCCCGTTGCTCACATCGGAGACAAAAAAAAAACGAAGTGAATGCCATGGAAGACAGACACCTTGGAAAAACGGAGGCACACGTGGAATATGCAAATGACAATGCAATATTAGATTCATCAGTATTGTCAAGGCAAAATTTGAAGGGAAACATCGTGACATACTGTACAAATACTAGTGGCGACAAAGTCTTTGTTCGATGAAATGGATGAATTTTGGCAAGGATCAACTCAGATCAACCTGTGAACCAGGGCTTGGTGTGTGACCAGGTTCAACTTGATGTGGAAGAGCTGAAGTCTACTGGATGGGCAGCAAGAGGTATCGGCGGGTTGCATTTAGCTCCATTTTTGTCTATTTTTTCCAGGATGCAAACCATATATACCATGAAGTACCATGACAATCTTTTCTCTTAAAGTTCTTGTACATTCTTTAGAGTTGTATTCACCTTGCCTTTGCATCCTTTCCCTTGCTGGATCTTTGGATCAAATTACGTGCCGCCAGGCATTGAGAACTTGGTTGTTGAATTCAATCCACCAACCAGCAGCCTTGGTCAACATGAGGAAGATCAACTTCATTTGGATGCGGGTTTTCGTAAGAAGAAGGGTTTGCGTGATGACATTGATGCTGCTGACCATCTTTGGATGTCCGTTGGCACAGCTCAAGTGGCCATGCCACGAGGAGGCTCAAGTCATAACATTCGTCAGAAAGACATCAATGCCCTGACGCAGCTGGGCTGTGATCCTGAAGTGCTTCGGCAACCGGGACCCAAACGTGATCAGGTCCGACACTTGTGTGAAGTCTTGAACGAAGGCTGGCACAGGGTGGTTGGATGTGGGGGGCAACTTACAAGTGAAACATATTTATTTAATTTTGTTACCTTGTTCTTTGTGTTGGGGACGGATTTTTTCCGGAGGTTCAACAAAGGAATTGCCTTGCAAGCCTTAACTCCTTGTCCCAGGAGTTGGACCAAAGAAGTACAGTGCACAAGATGGGGAGCTGCTTGTCTTGCTCTTGGGCCACTTCGCTTGGTTTTCACACACCCATGCCAGAGAAATCATTGAATTTGGTGGGCATACAGGCATCATCGAATGGCTAACCACCAATCGTTTTAAAGGCCAAAGTAATGCACTTGATGATGCCTTGGCCTTCCCTTTGCATCGTGCTTGCTTAGCAACTTTGGCTTCTATGTGTAGGCATGGCATTGACACATCCAATCACGTGCTGGAGCTTGATGGTGTAGATATCGCTTTGCGCTTTGGCACCCATTTGGAAGCAGGAGTTCGATGTTGCGCTCTGCGTTTGCTGGCACGCCTCATTCCCTATGCCGCCAAACGTCATCCACAAAAGGACTCACTACCCTTGGATACCTTGTGGCCAATTGTTCTTTGTGAACTTCGAAGTCAAGATGAGCTCCTACGCACAGTAGCTGCTGCATGTGCCCTGGAAGCCATAGCCAATGGTTGCGTACCAGTCGAGAATGGAAACAACACCATTCCTCAAAATTTGGCTTTGGCTTTATTGCATGCTTTAGAGTTGGCTACCGATAAAAACTCTTCAGCAGCAGCTTTGCCCTTGCTGATCGCAGTACATCGGATGGCGGCAGATGATGATGAGTTGATTCATGGAGCCATGCGGAAAAACGAAAATCTCATTCCATTGATGACAGATTGGTTGCCCAAAGCGACAAGACCTATGGCAGTTGCAACTGCTAAAGCTGCAGGCCTTTCAGCTGCATGTACTCTTCGCTTGCTAAGCATCTTGGACGAAGATTGGGTTGCCAATGGTTGCCAGGATTTTTTGGCGGAATCTTTTTCCAAAGGTTCTGTTGTAAGAATTGAACGTCCCATATGCCATAAGTGCAAAAAGGCATGTCTGGGGATACGCCGTACGTGTCCAAACGATCATGAGATGTTGATTGAGGAAACGATAGAGAAAGACTATTTGCACAGGTTTGCACATATTTGTGCGGAGATGAGATGTATATGTATAGAGAATATTTATATATATATATGTATAGTGATAGTGTATACATAGATAATTCATAACATATTTCTATTCAACTCAATTTTTTCCATCTTGACGTCACGGAACATGTTCATGAAACTTAAAAAGTTTGTTTTCTAGAACCAACCCATGGTCACAAAACTATCAAAACTTGTGGGGGGGGCAAGTGATATCAAGCGATAATATGGCCAATAAGGTGATGCGGGAGCTGCCTTAGATGGTCGAGACCTTAGTTTCTCCGAAGTTGCATCATCAGTACCAATGATGTCATCCTGTATTGCCACATGTATGTTTTTTGAAGGTACAAATTTATACTGTAAGAATCTATACATTTTGAGATACTTTTCATTTCAAGCATGAAACTTGGCAAGTTCAAAGAAGTTTTCCTGGGATTCTGAGTTTGAAGTTTTAGGAAGTGAGCTTGCTCCTCTTCTTCGCTATGGGACCAGTGTACTGGCAGAAGCCAAGTACGAAACTGAGACTGTAGGAATTCAGTCGTAACATGTAGCAGCTAGCAGGTGTTCATCTGACTCTGTGTGGATTGTTTGTGTTTTTGTGACTCCTGCATGCAGTGCACTTGCAATGTCAGCTCTTGTTGAGATCCGTGCTTGACTTTACATGTGGCATTTCCATTGATTTTTTGGGTGAGGTTGCAAGAAGCTTGTAAAGCAGCTATCGAGTTCTCTGTCAGAAGGGAACAAGATGCAGGCTTACTGGTCCAGATGTTGACTGGTCGATTGAAGCTGAAAGGTGAAGATAAGATTGCAGATGTAAGCATCATGATTCAAGTGGCTCAAAGAGCTACCAGTCTCATCAAGCTTGATCCAAATCAAGCGGGTGATGCTTTATTGGAAGCTTTAGAGAATTCTGAAGAGTTGGTACCTCCTGATGTGAATGATGCTAGAGATATGCAAGCAGTACTGGAAGAGTTGCAACAAGTGATTCGGAAAGCCATCAGCATTCGAAATGGTGAAGAGGAAGGGCAGGAAGAAGAAGAGGAGGAGATGGTTGGTGAAGAAGATGTTAGTCCAGCTGCAACAGCAGCAACAGGGTAGATGACATGGATCAGCGGCGCCGTCAGTTTCACCCAGTCACCCAACCGCCGTTCCGGTTTCACTTTGGCCAAAGGCTCCGAAGTTGAGCAGAAGTCTAGTCATACAGCCTGGCTATCTGGAAGGGTCGTCTCCGTTGTGTCGTTTCTGGTCAATGAATGAAGACGCATAATATCACGCGATGATTATGATTGAAGTTCAGGCCATTGTGAGAACCTTCATCTCATGAAGACCCTCCAGTGGCCAGCAGAGTGTGTTCACCCAGGGAAAAAATCCGTGCATGTCTCCAGTGGTGGGTTTCCACAAGCCATTGTTTTGTGTTGGTGAGTGCATGAAATGGTGGCAGCATTTGTGGTGACTGGAAGGTTTCACTGGCACCAACTCGCACCTCTTTCCAGCTCGAGCGGGCTGCATAATTAAGCCGTCTTAGTCCTTGAGATCTTACAGTAGTTTTTTTTGCAACGGCGTGACCGTCACGGCGTTGGTTCTATTTTCACTCACCTGTCGGTGATGAACGGTAGGTGGACGGTATAGGCCGATCAAGTGCTTGTTACTGGGGAGGGGGAGTTTGACTGGCATGACCAGTTTTGGAATCGCAAGGCTGCAAGCAGCCTGAGATGTACCCAAAGTGGCAGCATGGTGGAATTGTACAAATGAATCCTGGCAGCAAAAAGTCTTGGGTTCTTTTTTGCGCATTGCGCATCCCTTTTCCAATTTTTGGGGTTATGGTATCTTAGTAGTGATATATTTGTAAAGTTGTCTTCTTAGTTGTACCCTCCCTGAAACTAACGAATTGCCCCTGAAAATGGATGGTTGGAATACTACTGTAGTTTCCTTTTGGGTTTCGGCATGTTTCGGCCTATTTTCAGGGAGTGTATATATGTTGTTGCATTTTGTACTGAGGTATGCCCACGGGCCAAATGGATTTCCAGTTGCCCAAAGTCCACATGCTGGAGGACCCTATCCAGGACAGGACAGTGTGGACTGAAGGGGCAGTTCTCACACTGCCAGGGCGAGGAACCACCCAAAAAAGGATCCAAAAAGTAGTGCATACCGTGGGATTTCCAGCATTCCTAGGTTGAAAATATGATTTGATATTTGAGTTTCATTGTTAGTTTTTACACGAATCTTCCACCAGGAGCCTATGTGCAGCAACAAATGCAGCAACCTCTGCAGCAGCTTCCACCTGAACGGCGGCCTAGACATAGTACCCAATTGAGGGAGACTTGGCAGGAACATATTATGACAAACTATAAGGTGGCACCTCAAATGATAAAGCAGATTGGCCACTTATGGTCACTTTCAGACCATGATATTTGTGAAGTTCTCACATCCAAAACTGCAAGCTGCAAAATTTCGAGGAGATTTCCCTCCAGTACAGCTATGAGGAACTGTCAACGGCAACGATACTTGGTTGAATCATCTGAATCATCCGCATTTCATCAGCAGATTTGCCGTTTTTTTTTACCAACGGCTCACGGCTCCCAACGATCCCCACGATATCACAACAAGGAAGAACTGGAACAGCTCGGAGCGTTTGGGATCGGGTTCCTACGGCTCAGTCTTCAAGGCATGGATCCCTTTTGGGAATTTTGATGGTGAGTGAGAGATGAAAGATTCATGAAACAAGCAAATATAAGTATATATATACAGTATAGCATGTTTGATACACATCTCTCTGATGTCTCATGTGTTTCTTTGTCTCTTCGGTCTCTTCGTTTGTTTTTTCATCTCTTTCTGTTGTATTTACAATATATACATGGATATCGAGATAGATAGCTTAAAAGATACATCAGGAGATATCATGATACATCTTCTGAAATGCCTTCCATTCATATTCCTAGCCTCCAGGGCGAGCTTGAAGACGGCTCAGAGGTGGCAATTAAAGTTTGGATCCTCAGACGTTTGGACAAAAATGTAGGGATTGATTGAATGGAAGGCCTGCCATTGCAAAAACAAGTGGGCTCATGGATATTGACTACAGTAGTTGTTTCATGTTGTTTCATGTTGTTTGTGTATGACACAAATGCATTGAACTAAAGGGGGAGCAGTGGAGTACCCACACTTTTTTTGGGGGGGGCTTCGGAGATTGCTTGCTCATAAGTTGCTGAAGTTCATGGATTTCAAGATGAAAGGCATCACAAGATGCAGCGGTGGATTGAGGCAATCGACTTGAAAGCTCTTGGAGCAGAGTCATCGGGATTTGAAGAGGAGGCTTGGATGAGGGTCGTCGAGTCATTTGTCCCAGCTGTTGAACAAAAGAAAAGGCTGAGTTCCACCTCAGTCTTAGGTGCAGATGCTCAGCAAATTCCGACATCCGAATTTGGTTTGGAACTCAGAAATTGCAATGAGAACAGAGGTGCTTGATGTCAAGCTAGACTTTCATTCTTTGATTTGTTTGATTTGCGACTTCTGCTGACTTTGCAACGGGGATGACCCAGGTAACTTTGCTCGGTTGGGCGAAACATGATTTCAATCGCTACCTCATATACGAGCTGCTTTCTGGTGGTGACTGCTTTCAACGCCTCCAGAAGAGTTTTTCAGCTGCAATTATGAGTGAAAAATCCCCCAATGTCACCATAAGCAATGACCTCCACGACATGCAAAAACGGCCGTGATCGAGGTAAAAAACCATCAGCTGGGCACCCTTTCCACTGGCGTGGGCCTTGATGGTTGCACCTTTGTCAATGTTTGTCATGCATGTTGTACCACTACCAAAAACTCGGGGCCGGAAGGTTTGAGCGCTTGAGCGTTTGTCTAGATGCATCAGCTGGTCGGAAACTCAATTATGGGGATACGGTGTAAGAAGCTACAACTAGTAACTAGAGTTGATCGATTCAATTCATGCAACATCAGTAAGCCAACTTCAGCAAGCAGAGAACAATCTTTAGAGGTGTGAAGATTCTGGAGGGCAGACAACAATCTTTATGACATTTCTTATAATTATAGAATTGCTATATATTTCCCATCCAATCTTTGAGTTGCCAAAGGGCGCCCCCCGAAGTTCCCAGCCTCCCTAGGCTTGTCACATATGCACAACTCCAAGCCCAAAGCCTTTCACCGCGACATCAAATCGGCCAACATTTTGCTGGACTGAGAATTGGACTCCTCCCACCCGGACACCAGACAAACATGGCGCATCATAGGCCCCGTTTAAGATAAGGCTGGCTGAAACACCCCTTTCCTTTAGGGGGCCATATCTTTCCAGGGCCGACAGGTGTTCTTTTTCTGGATGTGGGTTGCGGGTTTAAAAAAAAGCACGCAAACACATATCGAAAGGCCGGAAAACAACAACACATAACAACACCAGTCTTTTGCAGGATCGGCATGGAACCGCCAAGATGGCAGACTTTGGCTTGAGTTGTACTTCAGCAAGATCGGATTCGTTGGAGACTTAAGCTAAGACATAAAAGGGATATGTTTGGGTCGTGAGAGCCTATGCTAAAACCAACTGAAATCATCAGATTTAAGGTTGGTACAATGACCTCAGCATCAATGAAAACCTGCATGAATTGGTCAGGCTTCATGTAACTGTCCGCACCATCAGTGGCACCCCAGGCCAATGACTTTTGCAGTGATATGTCTTGAGTCAAGTGTTGTTTGCACCTTCAGTTGATGCTACTCCTTGGTCACCAGGATACGCTTGTCCGATTTATTCGCGTACTGGCAAAGTGACGGAAGGTGGAGAGGCCACAGCCCTGCACATGTTTTGCCAAGAGAGAAGTTGCAACCGTTATACAATGGCGGCTTCCCTACCCATTGGAGGTCTATAGCTTTGGTATGGTCATGTTTGAGCTACTTACCGGCCTGGCACCAGCAACTGCTGATGCAAGCAGGAGGGAAGTAAGAGGGAAGGACTTCACAAAGAAAAGTGGAGTGAAGATGTTAGCATTTGTATGCATGTGTGAGCCACATACATCAAAAAGCATCCATGAAATTTCATGAACCCTGTGGACAATCCAAGTTGCATTTTTGTTCTTGGGAGGCCTGGTGGCATTGCCTATCAAGTAGCAGATGCAGTGAAGAAGCTCGCTGGCAGGGGCAAGTTCTGCCCATTCGTTTTGACAAGTGAACACAGCTCAAAACCCAATGTTACCTATAAATGTTTAAATAACATACCCTCAACAACCCCTACTGGGATTTACCATAGATTTTCATGGATTGATTGTATCCTGACTTCTGTGCAAAGGCAAGATAGTCCTGGTGCTTTGGATCGTTGTATGGCACATTTGGATGCAAATGTTGCTTGGTACCATTTACGTTTTTCACATTTTGCTAGATGCTGTCAAGGGAAGTGATATATTCATATATTGTCAAGATGTTATATTATATAATGTACTTGTTCAATTATAATATATATATATATATATATATGTGTGTGTGTGTAAGTTTGAAGGGCTGTTTTAAATTGTTGACGCCTGCCATACTGCGAGAGATCCCAAACAAAAACTGAGGCTGGCTGGCCTACACAGCTGGCACGGGAAATGACTGAAATGGCGTTGCGTGCAGTTCATGTTCAGGATGAGGACACCCCCGGGGGGAATCATATACCTATGAATCATGAGTTGAAAGTCATTGCAAGTCCGCATCATGGACAGCTTACAAGCAATGGATAATATACATACTTGCATGTTGGCTTAAACATGCTTAAACAATCTTAAACACAATGAAGGTAAACAAGCAAACTTCTGTCCCTTGGTCCATCATGGGCAGTCCACTTTGTATGTATGCTGCACAGTCAGAATTTACCAAGCTTTGGAGCATTGAAACCAAGGTGTTTAACTCATAAGGTTGTTGCAAACCAGTAGGGATCCCACCGTTGTTTTCGTTGAGGGATCCCAATCGTAGTGTTGATGGAAAAAGTCCTGCACCAGTTGATATGGTAAATATCCCATTATTTGCAAGGTTTCATACATTCCAAGTGGTGCAGGATTTCTTCCGTCAACAGTATTACCTGCCCACTGAAAGGAACGTCCTCGCTTCGTGGAGTTAGTGAAATCTCTGAGAAAGATGAACGAGCGCTTTCCAAAGCCATCCCACCAGAACCTCGGAGAACGCACTAACACGAGGGGGTCGATGGAAAATTTCGCCATGCAATGAAATGATCTCAATGGGCACAATGGGTAGGTGACTAGTTGCAGAATGACTAATTGTTGAATGTAGAATAATATATATATATATACATACGATTACATACATAATATGAATGTAGTTGTTTGGGATGGTAGGAAAATGACAGTTGATCATCTTTCTCAAAACCAACATGGCCACTTCTAGGAAGGTTAGGAAGATGATTTTCCTTCTCCATGGGTGGCATGTTGTGCTGGTTCCGCAGAGGGTGTGGAGGCCTGCATGTAGTACAGTATGTCAAGTACCCCCCGAATTTCTACGGGTATAATGGCCGTGCAGTGAAGCATGCAAGTCCAAGAAGACAAATGCTTTGGCTTGGAGTTCAAAAAAAAACAAAAGGGACAAGATACTGAAGAATTTTGGACAAGGTTTTATCCAACAATTCTGTTTGGAGATGGGTTGAAACAGCCAAGGCCAGTACCTTTTGCAGCACCTGCGCCCGTACAGCATCCGGTTTCTCCAGATACACCAGCTGTACCTCAAGCACCATCCCCACTGGGACAAGATGCAGATAGCGGCAAAGCACAACTTCCACAGCCAGTGAAAGTTCCTAGTCCAGTCCTGTTGGCTCTTCCCAATAGTCGTTTTGCCGCTTTTGGATTGGAATTTCTTTCTGCCAATGGTGTTGAGACTGGCAGTGTGCTTCCAGTGGATTTGCAATGCATTTATTTGAAGGCGAATCCCAACTCCTCTGCTGATGCCAATGGAAAAACAACATTTGCCATCGGACGAATCCACCAGCAAAAAGTCTTTGAAGCATGGGTTCCTGACCAAACCCTCCAGTGCTGCATCTCACGTACAGCCTTTGAAGTTGTATGTGATGCACAAGGGGGAAGCGCATCCCTCATAGTAAGAGGCCAGGGTTTGGTTTCTGTGGATGGTAAGGTTGCTCCTAGAGAAGCACCAGTTCCATTGCATCCTCGATCAGAAATTTGTTTTGCTCACGCTGTTGAGGGTACATTGATCCTTCGTTTGCGCTATGTGCCAGCTTCTGAGCTTAGTCACGTCGAGAAAGAGGAAGCAAGTTCACCACCTCCACGGCGCGTGCGCCGTATGGATGCAGAAGATGATGATGTAAGGAGTCCATCAGCTCGACCAAGATCATCATGGGTGTTGGTTTGTGTTCATGTGGAGGGTCTAAGTCCAGGACGACTTGCAGAACTTCGAAGTGCGGCACGGGATATTCAGGTATCACAAATGCCAATGAATTTAGGTAGGTTGCACCAAAACCAGTTTGAGGCTTTAGTGAAAGCAGCTGAGAAGCCTAAACTTGCGTCTTTCATTTCTCGAACACATGGGAAGTTGGAAGCAGACCCAGATGGCACTGGTCTTCTCTTGACAAATGTGAGCCCAAGCAACAACCCGAATCTCAGCTGCACAATCGATTGAGTGGTTTATGCTTCCATGAATGCCATCAATTGCCCGAGTTTGTCCTACTCTTACATATATATCCGGAGGATACCGAAATGAAAGGAATGATGATGGCCCATGGCCCCCGAGAATTTCATGCCTAACCTGCCATTTTGAGGTTGTATGTTGGAGATCATCACGTTCAGCCAGGAGAAACGCACAGAGTGGAGAACGGCCAGATGGTTTGCTTTGCTCGGGATGAGTCTGGCAGCCATGTCCACTTCTTGAAATTCCAGGCAGTTGGAGATCATGGTTTGCACAATGGGTAATCACATGGGCAACCATATCGGACCATATGGGTAACCACATAGGAAGTATGTCATCCGTTGTTTCCACTTTGACTTAACTACCATGGTAGGTCCTGCGAGTGGATCCAAGGATGGAGAGTGTCAGAGCTGCAAATTAGAAAACATCAACAGAGCATAGCTGGGCTATTGGGAGCTGATCATTGCGTCAATTGTTGGAATCATTGGTGGTTTGATAGCTTGTTGAAGAATGTTGAGAAAAGAATTGGTTCATACTTGCCCCTTTTTTTTGCAAACCATATAATATTTGTTTTAAATGATATTGTATGTTCGACATCTCAATAATGTCGCACCACTCCTCACTTTGAGGCTTTGCGTCGCCGCCTGGCCGACGCGTGGAGGAGACCTTGCACTCTCCATCTCTCCAGACTGACAGAGCCACCATCACCAAATAAGACAGACAGTTAATCTGTTAAACCTCCTGGGAACTAACATATCCCATCAAATCCATCACTTTTGAGTCGATGATTTTCCGAACTTCCCGTTTGGTGGGCTATGTTAGTTCCCTGGAGGGTAAACCTCAACCATTTACCCAGACAGGAGGCCCAAAGCCGCGGCAATGGTGAAGCGCATTTGTCACCTCACCGAAATGTCCCACAGACATTGTTGTGCACACAGCAACACTGTGGAAATGGACTGTGTCTTGTTGGGTTCATCATTCATTGTCAATGACCTAAAATTGAGGGTACCTTTGATGTACTTTGCCTACTTTCTAAGACTCTTTTTGTGGCATTCCCTTGATTCGCTTACCACAAGCGTGATGTACTGCATGCATAGGTCAGTACATCCATTTAATTCCATTCAGGTACCAGAAAATGTTGGTACTTTTTTTTGTTCATTCACTGTACCCATTAGTGTTTTTTCGGCATAGGCATAGTCGTGCAGTCGTGCCAAGTATTATTGTGTTTTTTGTGCTGTGTTGTTGAAACTTGATAGGATTTCTTTAAGACATTCATATGTATATATATATACATATTTATATATATATATATGATATTAAAATTGTATGTGTTACATGTTCATTTCCGTTGATTTTTGGTCATCCATCATTTGTGAAAGCAGCCCCTCCAGTTTCGCAAAAATTTCGCCAGGCAAGGGCTCAAAGACCAACTCAAGCGGAAAGCTCCAATCAGGCAAAGAGTTACCAGTTGATGGAAGAAATCCCATTCCCAACCACCGTTTGGATGTATAAACCTTGTACATAATGGGGATAAACTACCTACCAACAGTTTTTTTGTTCCTGACTTTGTGGAACATTGCTTGGGTGTTCCACAGGAAGTGCATTTGCTGACTTTGTCGCCGCCACGGCGGAAAGTCAGCCGAGATCTTTCGGCCTCCTCATGCAGGGTGCGCCGACAACATGATCTCTTAAAGTTTGCTGTTAGCACATGCAGGCTAAAACATCATGCTACTGCTATACTCCTGTGACAGATCAGTTGCAGGTCAGTCAATCGCCAAGATACCAAGAAGAAGCAAAGTCGAGGCAATGTGGCCTCCCCTAAATTGCTATCAAGTTTCTTTCCGCCCAGTTGATCTGGCTGCATGATTATTTTGTATTATTTTATATTGCAATTGATGGATACCCATGCATACACAATGATATAAGTGTTTCATATTGTTTTAAGCTGTCACGTCTCATATTTTAAGCTGGCTCAAGACGAAAGGGTGCGGCCAAGGTTCATCGAAGATTCACATGTCGATTCCTGCAATGCAGCCATATCACATTGAGGATTGGCTTGAGCTGGTACCACACCTGACAGTGGAAGCAGGTTGGAATAGCTACATGGATGATGGACGTGCCAGCAATTTGTGCCATTGTGAATGTCCCTGGGGTGGTGAACTCTTAAGAATCCGTGTAGAAGTGTATGTGGAGCAACTGTTGGAAAAGCCTTCAGATCTCTTGGTACGACCAGAGGTGCGCGCATATTATGGAAATGGCGATCGATTCAAGCTTGATAGCTTGATGATGTTCCAACATCATTCTCCAGGAGAAGCATTGATGCAACAACTTGGAGATGCTTTTGGATTCAGCACGCTGTTGAGCAGTTTTCTGGAAGCCTCTGACGATCCGACTATTTGTGAGAGCAGGATGCTGACCAAAACGTCTTGGCAGAAGCTTTCCCGAGACTTTCCAGAAGTAGGTGATACATCATTAAGCTTTCTTGGTGATTCCGTTGGACTCCTCCTTTGTCAGCCGTTGGATTTGCCTTCCAAGAAATTTCTGGTGAATGGTTTTTTCGACATGCCGGAGGAACAGTTTCTCTCATGGACCGCAACCATTCATCTACGTTTGCTCTTCGAAACCGCCCGGCGTACAGCTCAATGGTTTGTGAATCGTCCAGGGATTTCTGAGCTGAGACACCATGATAAAAACTACTATACCATCCTTACAGTGAAGTCTTGTAGTCGTGGACTTCTATTTCTTCCAGTAGGCCAGATGAAAGTTCAGGGTCCCGACGTGGTGACCATCACAGATGGTGAAAAAGATGGCTTGGACCGTTGGATTCGTTACAATCCTCACAGCTATGGCAAGGAGAGGTTTCACCTGACCGATTATCTTCAGGTTTTTATGGCAGTTCTGGAGATTCACCCCAATTTCCAGGCCTACAATTGTCTAGATGGAGGTAATCTGGTATCTTTCCAGTGTGTGGTGGCCAGCCATGATTGGAGTTTGGTCAAAGATCGCTTCTATGCCGCCTTTTTGATGCAGAGAAAAGCCTATCGCCGTGGCAATGGGGGAAGTACCGCCCCGAGCATCCGAGAAGGTGATCGGCCTCGGTTTCTGGCGGAGGAGAGGAAGCTGGAGCTGGCCGAGCAGTACTTGACGAGAAAAGAGGCTGAATCTTCTCAACATAAAGTCGTGGTGCAGCGAACTTTCTTACACGTGAATCAATCAGAAGAGGAAGAGTCAACCCCAAGAGCTCCACGATCAACTCGGAAGCATCGGACCACCAGCATTTTGCTGGCTTCAAAAGATGACACACGATGAACTTGTGAGCACAGTTTTGCACCTTGTGGCCCCTCATGGTTTCCTTATTTCCTGTACAGAGCATGTGCTTCTTTTGCTATCCTCCCTCGACCTGCTGTAATTGCAACCGTAAGGAGCTGCAACTTGCAGTGAGGCATTAGGCTTGTGTGGCAAATGATGTGCTGATGTGCTCTAAGAGAATCCGTTTGGAGGCATTTGGTGAATTATCAGCAAAGCTGATGTTTGGTACAAAATAATTCCCTCAGGGAGTGTCACAAACAGTACAATTGGTACTGCTGTACAGTTTGTGAAAGCTGCTGCCAACGTGCAGTATCACGTATACTTGCTCAGCCAACAGAGCATTCAAAGAAAAAAACAAAACATATATAATATGCATTGTATTGTATTTCTATAACTGCCATACATATTTTGTCGCTCTCTTTGACCAAAAAGTCCATATCCTGCATTTTTGTGCCCACCATTCTACAGTCCGCGAGGCCAACGAGTTCTACAGTTCGCTTGGAGTTGTCAGGTGAAGGGGTCAGGGAAGATGTGCCGTTCACGGAGCGTCAGATTGGGCCTGTCTCCCTGTTGCAGCTTCCAGACCACACATTGCAGCTTGCCTTGAATCTGAGTGTTTGGAAAAATTGCTGCAGATTGAACCATTTCCTAGTTGTTTTTATTCAATTGGATTCTGAAGATTTCTGAACTTATTGAATTCTACATTTGCTTATATTATACATTGGAATAGATAAGGTGCATTTATCAATATTCATGTATGATCATTCATGTGTATTTGACAAAGACAACAGTTGCTGTGACTCTCAGGTATGTTGGCAGAAAACATCAACCTGAACTACTGAAGCGCTCAGTGGCACAAGACTGCCTACCTTTCATGAGTCGTGATCATTTCAACATTTCTTTCTCCCGAGGCCTGTTCCACATAAGAACCATGACCTCAAATCCTATCTGGCGCTTCAGATCCGGAAATGAGCCTATTGAATTGCAACGGGGCGATCCCGTTGACTTGCAGACAGGCCGGGAAAAGGAGAGAGATTTGAATCATGTCTTTGTGTACACATGGATTAGTTATTTATATTACATAGTTGTGATATAATTTGTGCTTCTCATGGGAAAAAACTGATCGAGTTACTGAGATTTCATTGGAATTGCACAAGCATTTGGTGATTCAATTTTCGCTTCCTTGGTGTGTCAGGGGATCGAATTGCTCTTGGCACTGGCAACGTCAGGGACCCTCAGGTGGTCCAGTTACAGTATGCCAACCTGGAAATCCATGGCTAGAAAAACCATCATGAAAGTAGGATGTAAGGATGCATATCTTGGTATGTATTATCTATTATAATTGCAATGTATAAAATTGGTTGACAAACACATAGTTTTCTAAATTACTTCAATAATATCTATTTTTCTCAATTACTTACCAATAGATTAAGGAAGTGATTTCCAGCCATATCTGGAGAAATCCATATCATTTTTGTTGCAACCTAAGGACAACTCCCCCGAATCTGCAGTGCAAAGCCTCTGCTGGCTATTCACTGTCGAAGGCACTGAGCTGGCACAGGCGACTCAAAACACGAATTTGTGGCTTCAGGGGTGAAGTAGCTAAGCCAGCACATGCCATCACATTCCAGATCATGTTGGATCATGTTGCTCTTTGAAATGTGAGAGGTTTACATATGTTCATATCTCTGTGACACTGTGTGGTTTTTTCGGTCAGCACCCTAGCACTTACCCTTAACTATGTTCGCATCTATAATAATTATCATGAATGATTCGATGATTTGACTTGCAAATCTCGTTCTTGTCAAAAAAGTTGCGCAGGCCAATAGTTTGGAAGGCTGTCGGACACCGCCATCTCCAGGCCAGATTATTTCAAGGTATCTCAAGGATGTACCACCCCCCAAAGTTTAACATGGTTCACCTGAAAAATGATGGGTTTTTGACAATCGAATCTCATTGTTTTAGATCTTTTAGGACCTGATTTTCAGGTGAACCATGTTAAACTTCAGGGGTGTTGTATTCCAACCCCTCCCAGGCCATGCTGTGTTCCCAGCATTTTTTTTCCGCCAAGAAATCTGAATTTTGACTTTCCATAGGCGGTGCGGGGCCTCGCATCTCAGATCTTCCTCCTGTGATCCGCGTGCTGAGGCACGTCAGTGCAGTAATTTGATGTCACTTGTTACACTACATATCATTGTTATATCATTGATTTTAGTGCATTAATTATTTCAAGTTTTATTTTTATCATAATACATTACACATTAGTTTTAATAGACATATAGTGTTTAGACGTCTATAGAAATATTGTGTCACGTGGCAGGAGTGTTTGTGAAGAAACTCTTGTGTGTTTTCTCCAGTGGTGGCAACCATGTAGCAACATTGTGGCAATACGTGGCAGCCAACCCTTCACTTCTTTGAAACACCAATGTTTCCATGTTTTTTTCCTCATGAAACTGCTTACTAAATTCGTACTAAGACCTGAGGACAGATGGTGCCTCCACTCCAGATAGTCCTGCTAGCCCTGCACGTCAAGATCTCAGAAGGTGATACCAAAAAATCGCATCGAAGTTGCTCCAAGCCAATCAAAAAAACAACAAAACGTCGATGAGGTGAGCGAATCATGTCCGAAGGTGGGCCAAAGGCCAAAGCCAAGAGCCGATACAAGGAGTACAGCTGAGCGGGTGAGAGGACAAGGGAAGTTGCTGTGGACTCCCAAGATCATGCCCAAAGCATCCAAATTTGTATCCCGATTTCTCCGTCTCGTTTTGTTGAAAGGCTTGAAGTCGTGCCAAGATCAGTCCAACTTTCACATAACAGCAGATAAGATGATATTCATTGATATTCGATGATATTTTCAGAAAGCCAGAACTGCACCCACCCAAATTCAAGACCTTTTTTTTCCAATCCGCATAAAACATCTAGTCAAAATCCTCACCCTTTTGGGAAGCTTCAAAGTTTGGCTCACCAAGCGATGGCCGCCTTGCAAAAACGTGGCCATCAGCTTTTGGTGGCCTTACTGGGCGACCAAGCCCAGACCATCCCAGACCTACAGCCCTACTTTTGGATGGTGAAGGGGCTCCAATGGAGCTATTCCAACGCCTTGAAGAGTTAGTGAGAAGCAAAAAGGTGATGACTTTCTGTGCTTTTTTTGGCATTCAATTGGATTGATAGCAAGTGATCAGATTACAATTCATGAGCTTTTATCAAACACCCTGAACATTTTTGAGATGTTCTATCCCTTTGTTCTGCAGCCATCTACCAATGCTTGGTGGTGATGCTCCCGAATGGCGGAGCCAAAACATCACCCACCTTTCCCGCCATGCGAAGCGCGGGAACCACGGGAAGCCCGGGAACCGAACGGCTGCCACGCGCTGTGGTGGAGCAGTTGCGCCTCGTTCATCTCGCACAGCTGGATGAACTCTCAGAGCTGCGAAGTAGGATTCGATCATCCAGGCAGTGCCGGCGGGTTCGGGGAAACCTCGGCTTCTTTGGAGGGGTTCCTTTAAAGGAGCCTTGGGTGGTTGAGAAAACATGAGGACAAAAATGCCTGGAAAAGGTTGGAGTCCAAGTAAAAGGTGGGGGTGAAATAGTTGTTTTGGGGCGTGAAAAGGGATTGATGGCATGGATTCCCCTGTCAATAGTGATGTAAGAGATGGATTAGTAAGGGAAATCATCCCAAAATGATAGCAATTTGAGGTTGATGAAATAGTGTTGAGTCTAGAGTAGTTATGTATATTTTTGTACACCCAGAATAACGCAGAATGAACATGGATGGTTTGCTGATGGATTGTATATTTTGATTGTTTCGGTGGGCTATGTTGCTTAAAGGTTTATTGCTAACATATTTGGTCCAAACCAACGGTCGTGCATTGATGCAGCCCCATGACCACCACTTGAGAAAAACATGTTGAACAATGGCAAGCACATACCGGCAGTCTGTTGGATCGTTTTGGGTTCATACATTATCCAAGCTCATGGACCAGATCTCCTCTAGATGTGGTCAACGCGGTTGTCTAATACAATTATATAGTAATTGAAATATTAAATATATGTAGATTTGATTGAATATGATTCATGATATCAAAGACTGATAGTAATATAATATAACATAATGATTTAATGATTATCAATAATAAGAAGTAAGTCTCCGCAGCTTTCCCTGCTAGCATCATAGGGAGCTGCTGGGCAAACATCAAGGGCTCCGGCAGCAATTGGCCTTGGCACGTGGTGAGGAGGCAGCAAAGGGGTGGAGTTCATCCATCATTTGGGAATATTTGGGATGATTATGGATATCCTCCCTGAAACTAACAGCTCGCAACCTGAAAATGGCCGGGCCCCAAAAAGGAAAGGATCGTCTTCCAACCATCCATTTTCAGGTGCCATGTTTGTTTGAGGGAGGCCACTTACGATCAACTACCGTATGTTTGACGCTGCTAGTGTTTCTTTTTTAGGGGAGCATTTTATTCGATACATTCCAGATCTTTCGTTTTAGTGTATTTCGTTCCTTACACAGCCTCGCCGTCGTTGAGGCCGCACTTGCAAAGCAAGCGGCTTTGTGCTTGGACAATCTCTTGCAGCGCCACCAAGAGGTTAATCGTCTTCGTTGCTTGGAGCGTGAGTCCTGAGTCCAACAGAGTCATACATTAATCGTGCCACATTACTCTGGCTTATGATATCTGAGCATGGTTGGCTGGTTTCTTTGTTGGAGGGGGGGGGTTGAGTGTGCATGTGGGCACACAAAAGACTTCAGTTGTTACAACTTGCAGGTATGAGCAGGAAGTTCTGCTTGCAAATTCAAGACCCAGGGTCACAGAAGGCCTGACAGGACCATGTAAATGATTGTGAATCCAGCAAGTAAGAAACATCAGAATCACCTTACATATACACAAATAATATCAGAACAATCATTCATCTTATATAAATTATGCTTATCAAATGATCAACTTCTAGTAAAAAACATGCGTATGCCCAAAACATCAACCAATCAACTTCTTTAAAAGTCACAAATTTTACCCCCCCCAAAAAAAAAAAATCCACCACCAATCGCACACCTAAGCAATCCTAAGCACCCAATGGATTTACAATTTTCACCAAAAACCAAAACGCTTCGCCTTTAACCCAAGGTTTGGAGCTGGTTGAAGCGGAGAAAAGTTGCAGCACCGGTGAAGCGCATTTGTCGGTGCTACGACGTATCGCTGAGAAACTCAGCAGCGATGCCTTGGCACAGGACGGTTGGGACGCCGAAAGATTTATAAGGAAACCCTGTATTGGGTGCGTAGATCCTTCTTATGGGTTTTTATAGGTAGATATTTATATATATATGATATGTATATGATGTATATATATATATATTTTTTTTGAATGTATTTATATATATATGTGATATTTATATTATATATTTTTTTTGGTATATCAAGATTGAATACATGACAACACTTCTTTGATGTGTTTTTTCTTACATTGTTAGAGCTGATGAGAGGGTATGTCTTTGTGTTCTGGACATTTGGGTGCCTTAATACTCGTAGATGCATAAGCCCAAGGTCGCAAAGAGGCTTTCAGCGGCATAGACCCAACGATCATCCACACTCGGATGGACAACCATGCCTCACTCCGCGCCTTACGATAGTCCCAAAGGCAATCCCAACAGAAACTGTTGTCGAAAGATTCTTCGCTTTCAGTGGCGGAATTTAATGCCATTGCATGCACAAGTGGACGAACAGTAAGCTGATCACACCACCCACAAAAAGTCTTCAGGTGCAGTATGCAAAAGTTGGCAGGCTAGTGGCTTATGTTGGTGCACCCCATCCGGCCAGATACATTGTCTCGACCAGACCGACACATACTCAATCATACTCACCTGGGTGTTCGCGGGCAGCATTTGCACCTTTACTATCCTTTACTGTTTATATAGGGATGGTACTCCTTGGGCTGGCTCGTCAGGAGG
Source organism: Breviolum minutum Mf 1.05b.01 (assembly GCA_000507305.1). Classification (NCBI taxonomy): domain Eukaryota; class Dinophyceae; order Suessiales; family Symbiodiniaceae; genus Breviolum; species Breviolum minutum. The sequence continues at coordinate 33,010 of DF241716.1, forward strand.
GGTTGAGATTTAGTGCAGAAACTTGCTCTCGCCATGTGCAAAGGCTAAGTATGGCTAAGCGCAGTTGACTTGTCTCAGTCAACAGCCACTGTTGGGAAGCCACTTTTGGGCTTGACCATATCCAGCAGCAACCTGAGTGACAGAATTCGGTCTTTCCATGTTTGGCCTGAGTCTTCCCCCTGCACTTGCAATGGTGTGAATGCCATCCGAATAACAAGCGCAAACACAGCAAGGTGGTGGAAAGCGTGACAGTCAGTACTGACAGAATTGCAAAGGAATCCGTGCGTGTCCTGAGCCTAGTCATTCAGGTGCGTTTGTATAGGATAATCATCCTAAGAAAATCTAAGAAACTCTAATACAAATACTATTTCATACTTGTATTTATATATATATATATATGCATATATGTTTCAATGCTACTGAAGTAGATGGGGACACACGCATGTTGCTTGTTTGACACGTATGCTTTCTAATGATGAAACCATTTGACCACAGACAGTTTTTGCTAGCACCTATGAAGATTCATATGCTAGGATGGATTGGGCAACTGGCATCAAGCCCGTTCGCGAGTGAAAATAATTCCTGAAAAACCAGCATTTCGGGTCGAGATGGTTCGTTCCTTCAGGAAGCCAGGGACAGTGAGACCAGAGAGCGAGAGGCCAGAGAAGAGGAGGCAAGGGAGCAAGAGGCCAAAGAAGCCAAAGAGAAAGAGGCACGAGAGCAGGAGGCCAAAGAGAAAGAAGCCAGGGAAAAGGAGAGAAGAGAGCAGGAGGAAAAGGATAAAGCCAGAGAGAAGAAGGAGAGAGAGCTGGAGGCTAGAGAGAAGCTGCTTCGAAAGAAAGAGGAGGCTAGAGAAAAAGAAGCCAGAGAACAAGAGGCAAGAGAGCAGGAGGCTAGAGAAAAAGAAGCCAGAGAACAAGAGGCAAGAGAGCAGGAGGCTAGAGAAAAGGAAGCCAGAGAACAAGAGGCAAGAGAGCAGGAGGCTAGAGAAAAGAAGCCAGAGAACAAGAGGCAAGAGAGCAGGAGGCTAGAGAAAAGGAAGCCAGAGAACAAGAGGCAAGAGAGCAGGAGGCTAGAGAAAAGGAAGCCAGATCACAAGAGGCAAGAGAGCAGGACGCTGACAAACGTGAGTCCGCTGAGCAGAGAGCCAGTAAGAAAGATGACGGAGAGCGTGCAACTCCAGGACAAGAGCATGCCAAACAGAAAGCCAGTTCGAAAGATGGCGGAGAGTATGCAACTCCAGGACAAGAGCATGCCAAACAGAAAGCCAGTTCGAAAGATGGCGGAGAGGATGCAACTCCAGAACGAGAGCCCGCCAAACAGAGAGACAGCAAAAACAGCAAAAAAGACAGCCAAGACTATGCAAAGGCAGAACAAGAGCCTGCCCAGCAGAGAGCCAGTAAGAACAGTAAGAAAGATGACGGAGGGCGCGCAACTCCAGAACAGGAGCCCGACAAGCAGGCAAAGCAGAAATCTCGAGAGGAAGAGGCCACCTTTCGATGTATGTTGATGATGCAGTTCTTTAGTTGGGGTTGTAACCAGTGAATTCTGGAAGAGGAGGCGTATAGAAAAACGGACAGGTTTCTTATTTAAATGCACCTGCAGAGGCGTCCCAAATTGAGACTTGCGTCATGTTGAGTCTGTTTTTCTTGTGCAATTGAAGTTGGACAAGGGAAATGGTTGTTATTCATCCTACCTCCTTCACCCTACCTCTCCACATTTTAAAAGTCAAATTGGCCGGATGTTTCCTGAGTGTAATACATCATGAAGCAATTGATGGCCAACTACGTGCAATTTGTTTGCCTTGTGGTGGGGAAAAGTCTCCAGTCGAGCAAAGACCAGCGTGTGAAGGTTTTTTTACGCGTTGGCAGAGCCTAACATAATATGTGGTAGTGGCCTAATCCCATATCACACCCAGAAAAGGGACGAATCGGATGGGTTCTGAGAGCAGCTATTTAGAGCTACACCTGTCAGACTCTAGGATTGGCTTGGTAGAAGTTATGTCGTAGCTATTGCTACCATAGCCGGATTCATACTTCGTGCCCCTCCATCTTTTTGACTCTATACACTTTAGATGTCTTTAAATATCTTTATATATAGAATTTTTAGCACTAAAGATACCTTTGCAAGATGTGGTTCTCTTCTGCGCGCAGCACCAGTACAATGGCATTCCATGCCGTGCTTGTTTGCTTGATTGATGCCCCCATTCCTATCTCATTGTTGACAGTGTGAGCTAGCTGCAGCCCTGGGGGCCGCGCGGTGCCAGGCTGCTAGCTTGTCTGTTTTGATTTGGGTGTTCCACTTTCCTGGAAGCTAAGTAGAGATAGAACCAGTTGCAGCACCCCTGCATTTGCAGTACGTTTTCCAGCGGCTCCATCCTCTAAAATTGGCTAACAAACTTTAGAGCAACCTTGGGCTCATGGTTGTGGAGGCTGGCTTCACCCCACCTGGAAGCAACACTCTGAAAACATGCTACCTTGCTTCCTTGTTGCCACTTGTTGAAGGTAATGCATCAAATTCTTGGAGATTCCTTGTCTGGCCTGAGACGATTTTCAAATTGCCGCAGCTGACTCGGCGTCTGGCCATCCACACAAATCAACTTCTGGGCCTGCAATCTGTTGAATATTTCCGAAGTTGGCCAAGGCCAACCAATCGCCCATGTCATTGCAGCAAGATTCTCGAGGTAATTTTGACAAGGTTTGATTGTGGGGCTGGCTTCACACACATCATGCGCGCCTTGAGGTTCCTTACCATTTGTTTGAAGACATTTTTTGCCTTTTAGTGCATGATCTCATATTCCTTACATCTCAACTTCCTTTCGTTCACAAATGCTGGGAGGGCCTCCAGTTGACTCCTCTGGCCCATATCCCTGCGTTGAAATTCAAAAGGCTGTCAAATTGTTGGAACTGGAGCCAATCGAGGCACGGAACCTCTGTCTCTGACTTCTCTTTCATCTGTCAGGGCAGGGCCCTTTTTCTGCGTCACGACTTGTGATATCGCACCATCAATCGTCTATAGCCTCCTCGCAGGCGAGCCAAGAGCTCTTTCCATACCTTCAGAATTGCCATGTTCTATGAGGCTGCCGTTGTCTCATCATGTATACTTCTTCCGGCTTACTGCTGTGGGCGCACAAGGTTTAGCGACAGCTTATGTAAACATGTTCTATCATGGGCCTTTTGAGGGCATGGTGGCCTATATAAATTGTGGACGTCTCTCGGCGTAGCTAAGTAGGAGGCGTAGTTTGGTTTAGGTGTCGGAACTGACTGATAATGGGCGAGGACAACACACACATTTGTTTTCACAAGATCCGCTGCGAAAGCTCGCGCCAGTGATTCATATGACATTGATGCCTGCCAAAACTAAAATACAGGTCGCGAAAGCTGATGGCAAAAGATGATGTGATTAGAACAGAATTTGAGACGGTGTTCAACAGCTCATGTGGCTCTTGACTCGAGCCACCAAAAGTGTTGTGTTTCTACTTGGCTGCTGACCCTGGTTTTGGCTTTGTGTTGGGTAGGTGGTTCTCCCTGAAAATTCCGTTCAAAAAGTCACTGGCTAAGTTTTTGGAGCCCAAATATTTGATGGCAATGTCCTGAATAACACCATTTTCTAAGTGCTTTCATTTTTCCATTCCTCCATCATTTCTACTTTGGCTGGTTAGAGGCCCTGAGTGCGGCACAAGTGGAACATTCGGAGGAGGGGTCTGGTGATGAGACAATTTATTTCACCAATTGTTGGGACAATGGGGCCAAGCAGGGGGGTTTGCAATGCCAATCTTGGCCAGAGGAACGCTTCGCAAATTGACACGTCGTCCATCATATTTCTGAACCAGTCATCTTATCATCAAATTTGGGTGACTTTACCTAAGGAAATCCAAGTTGAAGCAGACCAATTTGAAACGGTGTGCCATCTAGTTTGACATTAGTGTGATTCACCCCGAAAAAAGAAATTCAGGACACCTCGGCCATGGTCGATGCAGCGACTGCGGATGCAGACGAATCACCAGGAGGCCGTAGCAGGGTGAGTTGGTGTTGTGGTTGAGGTTGACCAAGGGGTATAGGGTTTGCAGATTGCATGATTTGCAGTAGGTTGCGTCGTTTGTTCAAATTTGCATATTTTTTTCCGGAAAATTTCCAAATTTGACCCATGGCTTGACAAAAGTGTTGAAGACATCAATTTATTGATCTCTACTTTCATGATTCCAGCATTTAGGTAGGCCATTGTGAAGGTACCAAGCTAGCAGCTACCAGTTTGCAACCATGCATTTCGTGGCGCCAGGTATCAATGCTGGTGAAGAAACACTTCAACCTTTGGCCTCGGAGAACCAGGCAGTCAGTTCATTTGCACAACGAGATTGGATGACTAGTTGGAGTCCAGTCAGGGCCGATAGCTTGATTGATGCACCCCATGCAGTTCCAAAGTCAAGTTGCTAACTGCCTTGCTACGGTTGATGCACTGTAGGCAGAAACAGCTGCTGCGGTAAAGCTACAAGCAGCATGGCGTGGGAAGATGGGAAGGGATGCTGTCGCATTCAAACAGAGGATGAAGGCCGCTGCAAGCCGAATGTCGGCTATCGAAGGTATGGATGATTTGCTGGCCGGGCTTTTAGATGAAGGTGAAGATGAAGAAGTTGAAGGTGAGGAAGGCGAGGAAGAGCAAGAAGAAGCGGAGGAAGAGGAAGTTGAGGAGGAAGCACTTGATGATGTAGAGGCACTTGCTCAGGAATTGTTGGCAGACCAGCCTGAGGAAAAAGAGGAAGCAATGGAGAACAGCAAAGCCAAGGACCCAAATGCAAGTGAGGATGCTGGAGAGAACCAACCACCTGAGCAAGAAAGCCAAGAAGACAAACCCAAGAGAAGAAGGAAAAAGAAGAAGAAAACGGATGCAGAGGATGAAGAAGAGCAATGGGCAGAGACAGCTGAACCAGAAGAGGCTGCGGAGGAGGAGGCCGACATATCAGCGAAATCCAAGAAGACATCTAAAGCCAGCACCCGAAAAAGCGCCGAGAAGGCTACAGCAGAAGATGCTTTGGACGAGGCTGCCGCAGAGGTTGACAACCCAGAAAAGCAAAAGAAGACATCGAAAGCTGGCACCCGAAACAGCGCCGAGAAGGCTACAGCGGAAGATGTTTCTTTGGACGAGGCTGCCGCAGAGGTTGACAACCCAGAAAAGCAAAAGAAGACATCGAAAGCTGGCACCCAACAAAGCGCCGAGAAGGCTACAGCAGAAGATGCTTTGGACGAGGCTGAGGTAGAGGTTGACAAGCCAGCCGCCGCAGAGAAGAGAACCTCGACTTCTGATTCAGTTACTGCAAGGGGTGAAGCAGGTAAACCTGAAGATATACAAGAAGAGCGTACAAGTCATGGGGAGGATGGAAAGGAGCTGCAGGCTGAGGGGAGCCAAAGAGGCTCAAAGACTTCTGGTGGAAAGGCAGAGGCGCAGCCCTCAACTGGACCAACAGACCAGGAGGACGACCAAGCAAGCCCTCAAGGACCAGAAGTAGAAAGTGAAGCACTAGAGGAAGAGCAGGAAGAAATGGAAGAGGAGGCCGAAGTGTTTGATTGCGAAGCTGGAGAGGATGTAAAGGAACTCGGCTTGATGCCCACTGCTTTTGCCCCTGATCCGGTTGAGATTGCATCTGTCACAGATGGCTCCTGGGCAGCCACCATGGGGGTTCAACCAGGAGACATGCTGCTAGAAATCAACGGAACCCCAGTGGAAGCTATGGACAAGAAGGAGATGAAGAAGGCAATGAGAGAACGTCCTTTGAGTCTTACACTTTCACGACCAGTCTTTGCAACACCAGAGGACTCCATGGATGACGTAGAGACCTTCGAATGCACTGCAGGAGAAGGTGTCCAAGACCTTGGCATATATCCCTCCGCATTTCCTCCCGAGGAGATGATCATTTCCAAAGTATCTGCTGGATCATGGGCAGCTCAGCAAGGCGTCCAAGTTGGAGATGAATTGGTGGAGATTGGTGACAAGCAAGTGCAAGACATGGTGGCCAAAGAAACCAAGCGTGCCATGCGCGAACGGCCACTGCGGCTGGTGTTTCAACGTGTCATCTCGGAGACACCATCCCCCAGTACCCCAGCTCCATCAGCACCTGCTGCATCGTCAGCGCCGGCCTCATCTGCACCCTCAGCGAAGCAACGAAAATCTAAGAAATCCCAACCTGACATATTGACTCAAGCTGCAAATGAAGCAAGGAAGTCTTTAGCGGCCATTCTCCCGCAGGGCTTGAATCCATTAGCTCCAGATGCGAGTCTCGGCTGCAGAAAATGGCTGGCAAATGGTGTCCACGTGACCAAGTGCATAGATTCAGATTTTGAGAGAGGAAATGGCTTAGACCATGCACATGTCTACAGTAAAGAGGTAGAAGAATAAAACACATGCTCAAGATGAGCATGACTTGATGTGGACGTATGTAGGCTGTTCTACCCAACTTCCAAATGGAGAAATTGTTCCAATGGACATACATAATCGATCAGAATTTCTCACGATTTGCACGTTGTGCGCTCTTCCTGCATGCTCAGGAACCCAAGAGGCTCCAAAGTCAATTTTCAGCAAGAGGCCGTCTTCCTCAGCTACACACCGTGAACATGTTTGGATTGGATTGTGATAATGTTTCCGGCAAAGTTTCACCAAACGGTGGCACAACTCATAAATGATAAATGTTTAATTTGGATTGTTTGATCAGTTTGTTCCTCTGCAGGCTGCAGCAGATGATGGCTGGGATGATGACGACGATGACGATGACTGGAAGCAGCCCAGCAAACCCAACGAGAAGAAAACTGCAAAGGATGCAAAGGACAAGAAGGCAACTAAAGAATCAAAAGAGAAGAAAGGAGAAGCGAAGGAATCAAAGGACAAAAAGGATGGGAAGGATGGAAAGACAAAGCCAAGTGACAAGACAAAAGAGAAAGAGAAGGAAAAGAATAAAGAGAAGGACAAGCCAAAGGAGAAAGCAAAGGAATCAAAGGAGAAGGATGGTAAAGAAGCAAAGGAAAAGGCAGCAGAGAAAGAAAAACCCAAAGAAGAACCACCGTTTGGGTCTTAGAGTGTTGGTGCGTGCATGTAGGGGTGGTGGGTGTTGCAGCGATTCCCTGTGCTACATGTGCCCTTTCTGCACCAGGGTCAAAAAAAAGATGGCACAACTCCTGAAAAATACTTCAAGGTAAAGGGAAAATTTCAGAAACCCACCACCAGTCATCCAACATGATCCAAATTGCATCATATTGCCCCTATGTATCATCTATTCAGGCTGACGGCCTTTGCCAGTGCCATGGACACACGTTTGGGCTTCAAAGTGGACTATCCACCGAATCCCTGCTACGTCACCAAGGCGGGTTGGCTGTATGTTAGCACAACTTTAAGGACAACATATGTGACAAAAATATGGAAAGCATGTTGAAAACCATCATGGACCAACTATGCTAATTTATGCTACATAGTAACTTAGTACATATTGCTAGATATTGTTGTTATTTGCATTTTTTCTGAGGTTGACGGAGGCGGTTGGGCTGAAATGATGCAGGCTCGCTGCTTCCAGTGCCCATAAGCAAAGGTAAGTTTTTGTGCACATTCGGTACATGACATTTCTGGTTTCCTCGCGCAGCGATGTCATAGCAGACAGCTGTCATTGACTCCCAGGTTGAGGTTGGCCTTCGTTTAGATAAAGCTGGTGGCAAAGATGTTGCCAAGATGACCAAGGATGTGCTGTTGCATTTGTTGTGCGAAAGCAGCAATTTCAAGCCGTGTCGTTTGAGATGTGATTTGAAACGGGGCACTTTTGTGTATGGATCATGTGTTCTTGAGATTTATTATAGCTAGGCCCTAGGCAAGCTTTTTGCGGAAAATTCCACAAGTACTAATTCGCACTAATAGCATTACTGCGAGCGCTTGAATTTGACATGCATCGACTGAGATAACGTGGTCCATTGCCATGGTCATGACGGGATGTGGCAACTCCTGTGAGGAAAAACTGAAGAAACTGCTCGATGAGACTAGGCCCCTTCAATTGGCTTTCGTCAAAGACAAGGCGAAGTGGGGTCATGTTCAGCATGAGGGTTCAGGTACAATGCCATTACTGATTACTGTAAGGAAATCCGTTGTTGTTTATGTTTTATTTCTATACCTAGACCTAAACTATCCTAAACTTAAACCGAATAGATAGGAACTTTATCCCTGAAAGGTTTCTTTTTAATCAGATCCTACCTCACTGAGTCACCTTTGTTTCAATTGCCCTTGTATGCAATCAATTTTTCCTGTGCGGGACAGAAGAAGAAAAAACCTCCAAAATCTGAGCCGAGCGATGGTAGTGTCCTCGGTGGCATGTTTGGCTAAAACCCATGGCTGCCTGTTGCATGGCGAGAACTGGAGATCCCCAAATCTCGAGATACGTGTTGTAGAAAAGAACGATCTCACCCATTGCCAGAGTCCAGAGTTGAAACCTGCTCGACAGCAAATGGGCAGATTTCATGGAAAATTGCACTGACGAGGGGTAGCTATCCACAAATCACTGAGATGATTGGTGTGTCATCCTGCAGCGCTAGGAGTATGATCAAAGAAAATTTGCTGGTTGATGATCGTGATGTCATTTTTGGCCCTGTTTTGATTGTCAGTTTTGGCTTAAGGTGTCCTAGACATAGCACACATCATCACGATTAAAGATTTTGACTGAGGTGAGGAACAGTTTGGGTCAATATCTGATGTTTTGCAGTGGGTGTAGGGTTGAACATCGTTAAGACATTTGAACCAATTTAGATCCATTTGGCACTTTACCACCTTCAACTGCTTGGTCCGGTGGTTTCTCTGCAGAGCTGTTGGTTGGTGAAACAATGGGCGTTGACGGCTCTGTTTGGCGCGGCCAGGGCCTAAGCTACGCCGATTGAAAGGTCCCTGCCATTGTGGGTTCATGGAAGCATAGCCCTTTTTTTTGGAGGAGAGTTGCACCATTTATATGTAGAATATTGTAGAATATTGTTTAATTTATATATATATATATATATTCGTCAGGCTGCTTGAAACATCTTGAATCCATTGGGTACGTATATCATAGTACATATCTACGTTTGTATTTGTTTTTGTTTTTGTTTATAGATTCAGACATTAAGATCATTTTTTCATCCTTTCTTGCAGTTCTTTTGATGATGTAATGCCCAGTTGCAAGGCATTCAAAGTACCGAGAGGTGCACAAACATTGGTGGTGACAATGTTGGAAGGAAAGGCAGGAACTCCGGAAAAACATGAAAAAATATCTGTCAAGTTGCTTTTAGATGCATTCAAGAATCGTGATGGTTGTTTCAAACCATTTTTGGTGTGCTATGTCTAAGTGATTTTTGGGGGAGTGGAAAATCCATTTCTCAATAGCAAAAGCCGACCTCCTGGAGGTTGTTGCAAAGCCGCTGATGCCGGCTGATACGTTGTGGAGCTGCTGAGCTCTTATGATCTCCCGCCTGATCAGTGATCGACTTGGAGTTCCTGATCATCTCTTGAGACATGGGGATGGTCCAACAGATGGCGGGAAATCCCTTGAAGTTATTTTCAATGAAGATGACAGAGCTACAGTGCAGCTAAGTGAACCAGTTTGCTTTAGTCATTCATTTTAGATCTCAATGCTTACCTGTCAGTGAATTGAAACGGGACCCGTAACAGAGATATTTGTTCACGGAACATGGGCTTCTGAACCGCATCGGAGCTTCAGATGTGTTGTAAATTCTCGAGCAAAAGCTGTTCCAGGTCATCGGAAACTGTGAATCATCATCCGTGCTTTCTTTTCTGACTTTGGGGGTCCAAAACCTGGTTTGTGGAGATGAACTTTGCAGACAGGATTGGATATGATTGGACAGCATGTTCACCGTTTTTGAATCACTTTTCATGTATTGCCTGGCCTTTCAAACTTTCCCAGAGCACTGACCATAAGATGCAGTGAGCACGCAAAAATTTTGCCAAAAAGGCTGCATGCACTTACAGGGCATCAGGTGTGGACTAGCAACGGCAAACCTGGACAGGAAGAACTGCAAAAGGCATCAGCCCATGTGGCGCTGTATGCGAAGACCTGAAGCACTTCCCGGAAGGGAGACTTTGACTGGGCTCCATTGCTTTATATAATGCAGCGCCTTCTATGTGAGCCCGCAGAGGGTTTCATCTGATTTTGTTTTCCGACAAAGTTGTTATTTCGTATTCGTTTCAATCCCTTCTTTGTTGTGCAGGTCCCCGCCCTGGTACCATCCTGTAGCCAGCGGAAACAATTTTTATCCCATAAAACATCATTAAAAACCCATAGGCCCACAGCCGTTTTTCGCGGCCGGCCATCCTGAATCTTAAACTTGACTGGACAGCCCGAGGTGTTTTTACTTATGGTACTTAAAAGAAACCAAGGGCCAAAATTGAAGAAATGTTTTGAGGACACCAAAAGGGGGAAACATCTCCAGCATTTGGGACTAAAATTGCTAGTTGCTGGATCAACTCCCAATGGAAAACGCAACAAAAGATTCATGTTTGTCATTGGCCACCTTTGGTGTGATATCATTGCACAGGTAGCTTGTGCGTGCCTCATTCCCAAAAATCTTTTGCTAAGCTTCAAACGGCCAGAGGGTCAAAACACCACGGCCATTTTCACCTGCGTCAAATCAGCACAAGTTGTGGTCAAAGGTGTCTTGCAACAGTTTGGTTCTTTGACTTCTGTGGAGCAACTGCCTTGCATCCTTTTTCTGAAACGGACAGATCAAAAATGAATTGAAATTTGAAAATATGTAAACGCATTCGAACAGCAGTTTCACAATCGAATCGAAGAGCAGTATCCCGTGATCTCCTTTCCAGCAGGCTGTCATGAGAGAGGAGGCTTTTTTAAACCTATTCCTGCCAGGATTCTGATTGAAAACCGAACTTTTCTAGAATTAGAGCTGGTAAATCAACAAAGGCCTTAGCCGGCATTGTCTTCCACAGGTAAAGACGCCCAGGAGTTTCAATGCCAAAGGTTTACTGAAGCGTTGCTTTTGTGATATCAGAGAACAGCTAAATGACGAGTGAGTCAACCTGGTGGTTTTCGCTGGACATCGATGTGGCCGAAGCAGTCAATAAGACACATGTTTTTGGAGGCTGTCCGTTTGCCCTGTTTAAAGTTGAGGCGGCAAAATGGTTTTCGGACACAGACTTCTCATGCATGTTGCTGGAGGTTTCGCTGCTTGCAGTTGGGAAAAATGACAAGCCCCAGGTGTAAAAGTGGTTGGAATGCTGCAATTGGTAATCAACCACATGATCTCAAAGTAAAATCGATGAAGAACTCTGACCCAGGACGTGCCAAAGGTGTTGCAAATCTATTGAACTTATTGGATGTTGATACCTATAGATTTAGATAGGGTAGTGATAGATAGATAATCTGAATTGGCTTCCAATCTTTGGCCTTTTTTCACGGCCAAGTCTGGCCAACCCCTGTGTTTGAATTCCTGGCCACTCATCCAACAAAATCCCAGCATCTCGTGGTGCGGCTATGGTGTGACCGTGGTGCCGTGGTGCAGCGCTCTGTTTCAAGTCTACTTATGAATCAAGCACATCCAGACATTGCCAGACATTCTTGATTTTTTGCTAGCTCACACTTGCCCAAAGCTATGGGAATTTTCTGAGCTGATACCTGCCATCTTCTCAGCCTCTCGAGTGATGCCAACAAACTGCACCTATGGATGTAGAGCAAGGAAATCAGCTGGATTGTGTTGCATTTGCAGAATTTGTAGCACGTGTGTGTGACAAATCACTGTTGTACCTTACCCCTTGTAAGCGTACATATAAGTCAGCAGGTACCCTGTTCTTAGACAGTTCAGCGGCACTCGGAAGTGTGCAATGCTTCAAGGGAGAGGATCGAGAGTTCTCAGCATTGCCAGCATCAATTTGGGAACGTCAAACAGTTCCTGCGTTGCAGCATTCGGGACTGTCCTTCCCATGCCAAGTCCCAGGCCAATGTGTCAACTTCCGATGCCTTCTTTCAAGTCTTAAAGGTTGCCAGTGGTTGTTTGGGGCCACTGGGGAACTCCATCCAAATGCTGCCATACAGGGCCGCAAATTTTGGAAGGCCACAGGCCATAGGGGGAAAAACGTATCACGTCCGCAACACGTTCAACACGTCCTGCGTTTGACAAGCTATGGTTAAGTATATGCTCGTCGCAACTTAGACATGTTCTGCAAGAGGTTGTATTCCAGATCTCTCGCCAACAGATGGTAGCTGAGGCGAGGAAGCAATGCACTGTCGTTCCATGGTTGCCACGGGGCCGAGTGTTGAGAGGCCATAGATGGCCTCAAGCCTCAAACTTTTAACGAGCTCACAGATCACATTGACCAAGACACATGTCGCACAGACACAGTTGGCTGGAGGCTGTTACATTTCCATGAAGAGGATACAATACAAATGAGAGAAGTGCAAGCGGCAGCAGTTTTTTGTGGTCCTGGCCATGATTTTCGAGCACGCAGGGTGACCGGCCATGTGTGTGGAAGTCTGGAGTTCAAGAAGCACGTTGGGCTTGTGCCTTGCGTTTTTGCTTGACATGCTCGCAGCAAGTCTTGCCATGCATGTTTGCGACTTGGCAAACAAGTAAGACAGATCATCCTGGCATGGGTAAAGTTGCCTTTGGAGGCTTGTGAAAGGACATCATGACATGATTTCAGCACAGCGTTCAGCTCTATAAAGCGCCTCGCCCAAGGGGCAGCTGAACGAGTGTGTTTTCCTCATAGAAGACCTGTGACCAACCACAATTTGAAGGCAAGTAAATGCAACCTTGGAGAGCTTGTTAGGTGTGACGCTGCTGAAGGATCTCTTAGAAAAACAGCGGCAACCTCCGCTGTGGGGATAATTCTCGAATGGGGGAGCCATAGCCCAGCTGCATGGGCTTGGACAGAGTGTTTGTGAGATAGATCATGGTTTTGCTAATATCCAAAGATATCCAAAGGAATCAAAGGACATTAATTAACGATATTCAACCAGACGCATTGATGCAGCTTTCCGTATCATGTCCACCCGGTCGTTTTCCCCGATGCTCAGTTATCATAGGCAGTGTTGATCAACAAGCTTTGAGACCAGTGTTTGACGTTGCAGCTCCGGTGTAGCACAGCCTGAGCGGGAGATCAACCGTTTGCCCTGCTGTTGTTGTTCAGCCTGTAAACAAAAACAAAAGTGTGGCAAGAGACCATCCATCCAGCTGGATGGAAGATGTGAGTCTTGCTTGAAATACAACATGAGAGCAGTATTCAGTGTTCTTAAGCTCTACTGAACCTCAACATCAGGTCTCAAAGTCAGTCAACTTGAAAGTGTTTATGTCGTATGATCAAAGGATTTTATATACAAGGAAACAAGTGGAAGGTAGGAGCAGGAGTTCGTTCGCCCTTGCATTCAATGTAGATGAAGTTTGTCATCTTCAAACCGAATTAAAGATGACTCGAGCTTCATACACCACATGCCATGGTGCTGTGAGGCGATGTTGGAAGGCAACAGTACTTTTAGACATTTTAGACACTTCCAGTGAAGCACTTGAGGTTTTCCTGGCATCCAAGCTGTCCGCCATCCATTGTGCCATTTGTAATCCAATTGTTCGATTGTTTTGTCGGCATCAAAATCATCAAAACAAATTTCTCATAAGATCGGAGAAGATTGGTTGCGATGCTTCGTTTGCATCAAAGCAGCATGCTTCGAACATTTTTTTTGGCCATGGTAGCTCTTTTTGTAGTGTTTCGTTGGAGTCAAAAGGCATCAAAAAGTGCATGAACATGTTCATGCCTTGTGCTTCTTTGCGAAAGCCAACCACCTTGACTTGGCCTTGTCTCTACAAGAAATAGACATCTCATAGAATTTTAGTCTTGGCCACCTCGGGTTCGAAAGCGAAAAAACTGGCTGCGATTGGCAAAGGCCATGGTACAAAACGGTACAAAGAAATCTTGCAGTTCCAGTGCTTGAAGCACGGCAGTCACTTTCATAAAATATGCAGGCAGATCTGTGCATACTCACAGCTGCACAAAAGAGCTGTTTGCTTTGGACTTGTGGGATCTTATGGGGCCAAGATCCCTGCAACCACTAGGCTACTAGGGGTCTGGAAAATGGGGTCCTCCAGGGCCGCTGCGTCGAAGGTCTAAAATGGCACACCTATCATTCCAGACCCTCCATGGCTACGATTGTAGACCTTTTTGTTTTACCGGAACTTTGTTTCCAGAGCCTGTCAACTTTTTACTGCAGATTCCATTGTAGACCTATAAACCACTTTGGTTTATCAGTGTCACGTCAAACCAGGTGGCCTTGGAGTGTACAGAACACAAACAAAGATGAAATGAACTGTAGCATCAAAGTGTGGCCTCTGGTGTGAGCACGCTCAGGTCGCAAAACCTGCAGCACTTTGATTTCAGACCACCTACCAAACAGTGCTCCAAGAAAGCTGTAAGGCCAATACTATTTTGTTTTCACATGAGAATTCACCCATGCCTGATTTTTTGACAACACACCATTCTAGACAGCTTGCTGGGACCCTAGAAAGGCTTCCAGGGCTCCATTAGGGTCTTCAATTTCAGACCCCAACATTCAGGGTCTACAATGCAGAACCTAAAGTCCCTGGATTGTAGTTGAGCGGATGGGCCAAGTCTGAATCAAGGCAACTATTTTCAACAGAGCAACTACAAGCAGCTAAGGCTAGTATGAGGGTTGCTGAGATTCTTTGCAGAAAATGTCCAAAATCATGGATCTTGTGAAGCAACCAGGAAATCAGACCCCGTCCATAATGCCATAGCCGGAAAGAGGATCTTGCCGGAGTCACCACTCACTGCATGGCAGATCAAGTTGCGATAGTAAGATTGATGTGGTGAAATGTGTCACCAATTGTCACCATATTTTAGCAGTGAAGCAGTGCAAGTGTGCGACACAAAATTTGAAAGTAAAGGATCCGTGACCTGGGGCAAATTTGAATTGGCCCCATTTGGCTTTATTGTAGAATGTTGCATCTCCCACACAAAAGTGCGGAAAATTCAAACAAAAACTATCCGAGAATTGCTGACCTCGCGTCGTTTGATTGCCACAGTTTGCAAGCCCGCGCTTTCACCGCATCTTGGATCGGCTGGGTTTGCTCCATCCTTAGTGTGTGCCTTATATCAACATGCTGCTTGAAAGTCACAGACTTCAGGGTCCCAACACTTCGCTAGGAAGTGAAGGACACAGCTGTTGTTTGATTGCAGTTTTGCCATCTCTTGCTTATTAAATTACGGGAGCTCGCACACACATGCAGACCGCCAAAGCGTGTAAGGGCATTTGTTCAAGAAGATCGATAAAATGCATTTGCATGGCTAGTCACCGTATTACCAACCAAGCACAAAGATTCTTCCCTCGAGTGAAGACGAACATGGATACTTCAAGATGCTGACAAAAAATCAACGAGGAACTGTAGCCTGTCTCGGAGTATCGGACGACATTCGTGAATCCGAAAAAATACTGCCAAGTAAATCCGAGTGATGATAAGCAGAGATCCAATCGCACCAGAATCTAGTACATGCTTCAAGTTCAATAGGTCTAGATTTCAGATGGCCACAAATTCCAATTTTGAGCGTTTTTGCCCTGAAAGGTTGCAAGTCCCGGAGAGTGATACTGTCTTGGATTTTCCCACCCTCCTTGCCATTGAGGGAGGTGCACGCCTGAAGGAGCCGTTAATAGCATCTCAGATGGTAAAGATATTCCCAAAGCAAATTCTGACAAGTGCTCCAGTCGAAAATGTGCTTCAACTCTCTAGCTCTTGCTGCATAGACACGATTCTTTGGCATGCCCTTGAAAGAGCCCAAAATTGTGGAAATTTGGACCTCATTTTGATGGGTCAAAGCTTTGGTGTGGCTATTGCACGTGCTTTGGCTCTTCGTTTGGATGCTATTGGTATCAGTGCCCATGGTCTTATTGCACTGGATTGTCGCTGTGCCGAACGACAGGTTCTTCAAGTGGAGCCTGTCCCACATGCCCTGAGGCAGAATATGACAGCATCACATTGGAGATGTACCGTTGATGAATTTCATTTTGTTGCACCACGCATTCCTCGCATGGGTATTACAGCTCGACATTTCCATCCACGCATGAAACTAGATGCCGAGATGTCAGTGGTGTCAGCTCAAGCTTGTGCCAGCTACTTTTCGGACACAGATCATTTTGACATACCCAAGTCTCATTGTTGGGATATTTAACTTACTGCCGCAAACTTCAAAAAAAAATACCAGAGACAGAAACCAAAGGAACTTGAAAACAAAAGAAACAGAATCATTCGATTCATGCATTCCAGATGCAACCAAAAATCTTGTCCGAGTCACATTGTGAGAAAATCTGTGAGAATGGTGCCCCACTGAATGAAACTATCATTCCTTTGACTCATGTTCAAAAACAACCTTTTTAAAAATATGCAAAACATATTCAAATATTAAATGATTAACAAATATATAAATATATATTATAATTTGATTAAATTGTGGATACAAATTGAATATTAACTAAATTGAATATTTAATCTCAGGAAAATATGTGTAATTTTGTGTAAAGGAAATGATTTTAAGAAAAATATGTTGATTTTTATTCTATTTGATTTTTTTTCGGAAATATTGATGGGTATAATTTGGAAAATATAATTTCTTGGTAATTTTTTTAAATCTTTAATATATTAATTATTATTGTTGTATTCTAAATATATTTGAATGGGTAGGAAATATTTGGGAGTAAATTGGGAATGAATTTGAATTGGTTTTGGAATTGGAAATGAGTTAGAAATGAATTGGTAATAATTTAGAATGTTGGAATAATTTGGGAATGATTTTAATATTAGAATATAGTCGGGAAATAATTTTAAAAATATAATTATATTTATATGGAGATTAAAATAATAATATATTAATTTTTTGGCACTAATTGATATAGTAAATAATAATAATTATTATATTATAATTTATTTATTAATTTGATTTTAATTTTATATTTAAATTATTAATTGAAAATTATATTTTATTAAAATAATTTTAAATGAAGTATTAAATTTAANACATGACATGACATGACATGACATGACATGACATGACATGACATGACATGACATGACATGACATGACATGACATGACATGACATGACATGACATGACATGACATGACATGACATGACATGACATGACATGACATGACATGACATGACATGACATGACATGACATGACATGACATGACATGACATGACATGACATGACATGACATGACATGACATGACATGACATGACATGACATGACATGACATGACATGACATGACATGACATGACATGACATGACATGACATGACATGACATGACATGACATGACATGACATGACATGACATGACATGACATGACATGACATGACATGACATGACATGACATGACATGACATGACATGACATGACATGACATGACATGACATGACATGACATGACATGACATGACATGACATGACATGACATGACATGACATGACATGACATGACATGACATGACATGACATGACATGACATGACATGACATGACATGACATGACATGACATGACATGACATGACATGACATGACATGACATGACATGACATGACATGACATGACATGACATGACATGACATGACATGACATGACATGACATGACATGACATGACATGACATGACATGACATGACATGACATGACATGACATGACATGACATGACATGACATGACATGACATGACATGACATGACATGACATGACATGACATGACATGACATGACATGACATGACATGACATGACATGACATGACATGACATGACATGACATGACATGACATGACATGACATGACATGACATGACATGACATGACATGACATGACATGACATGACATGACATGACATGACATGACATGACATGACATGACATGACATGACATGACATGACATGACATGACATGACATGACATGACATGACATGACATGACATGACATGACATGACATGACATGACATGACATGACATGACATGACATGACATGACATGACATGACATGACATGACATCTCGCAACTAACCACATTACCTCGTCTCACGTCACCTCACAACCAACCCCATTACTTCATCTCACCTCGCAGCCAACCACATGACATCATACTACATCAAATCACAGCGCATCACATCACCACCACCGACACACCACGGAAACGCAACCAGATACCACCAAAACACCACCACCAGATGGAACGGCTGAAGATGGCTGAAGGCTGGCGCACACAAGAATATCTTTTTGGGCATCGCACTGGTTGGTGGCTGTGCGCACATTCTATACGCAAATTCTTTCTTTGGCTGAAACTTCCGCCCCGGCTCGCCAGGGAACTACTTGAATTTTCATTTTAATGGTGTTCAGAATTGTTATATTCCTTAGTGACGATGGTTTGAATAGTCAAACATAACAAATGTATTCCATAAATCAAGGATTCAAAAATTACATTGGGGTATAGATATAATTTGATCATAAACATATCATAAACTACAAGAGTATGTTTAAAAAATATCTGCAATATTTTTCCAAATTTGAGTCCAGCCACCCCAAAAAATTAAAAATCGCTGAAAAAGTCGATCACAATCGCCACTGAGGTTTCTACGCAGCAAGAGGAATAGTTGTGGATTTTGTCCCAACCTGCAGTGCAGCAGAAAACAAATTTGACAAAACGAACTTATCTGGCTGGTGGTTTCAACCCCATCTGAAAAATATTAGTCAAAATGGATCATTTCACCAAATAGGGGTGAAAATAAAAGATATTTGAAACCACCACCCAATTATCAATCACAATCAAAATGGTGGGGAAACCCCTTGGGATGGAGGCCTCTGTTTTTTACACCTATTTATTTGATGGAAGTTTATTGGGAAAATCCCCTTTTGAAGGGCTCCTTCGGCTTCGTAGGTTAAACAGCTAGGGGCCCTCCATCCCAAGCGGCCCCCAACATTTTTCCCTATGGATCAACCAACCATTCGTCCACTCAAGTATAAGGATCGGGCAGTCTTTGTTCCCCTCTGGGCCAAAGGATGTATCACAACAAAAGCCCCATTGAAATCCTCGAGGTTCCAAACGCTCTCAAATTGGTTGATTCGGTTAACATGACATGACAACATGACAAATGTGCAATTCAGATCCTTCCAACCAGCAGTGTTCTCCAGGAATCTTTTGCCCAGCTCTTCTCTTTGGTGCTCCCTCAGATGTCAATTTTTTGTCTTCAAGGTGGTTATCTCAATACTTCAGAATCTAAGAATCCTGAATCTTGCTTGCTATGTCCCTGACCACTGGTGACCACCAGGACTTATCACGTTGCTCCTTCGTCCGCGGGCCTCAAGTCAAGACTACTGAAAAACTCAAGATGCTTCTCCCCCCCAACAAGCTCCCTGCAGAGTAGCAGATAGGTTCCATTCACCATCTGCAAAAAGAAACGGCTTTTGCAACCAAAATTGGCGAACTGCTGCGGCTGGTGAGCCATGAGAGGTTGCAACAATTCCATCAAAAAAATACAAAAACATCCACACCTCCAAGCTACCATTGGTACAGCCAAACATCTCGTCAACGGTCAAAGGCGTTGCTTGAACAGGAGCCTAGCAGCTTTTGGCAGGCAGACTTGAAGCGAGAATTGGAGGTTTCCCCAAAGCTGAGCCACAAAAATAAACACGACATTCCCTGAAACTAACAGTTCGCCCAATAGGAAAGTAGTATTCCAACTTCCAACCATCCATTTTTAGGGGCTATGTTAGTTCTAGGGAGGGTATCTCATCCCATTGTACCTGGCGAGTTGGTGGTTTCAACCCATTTTTATAATCAAAATGGGAATCTTCCCCAAATAGGGGTGAAAATAAACAATATTTGAAACCACCACACAGAAAATAAACATGATCTCATCCCATCATACCTAGTTATGGAGTATTTGTAAAGAGCCATGGCACATCATGACACCTATAACAAACTCTGAAGGGTGAAGTGGAAATCTTCCACAATCACTCAACCAAACAGTGCTTTTTCATTGCTGACGGTACCTAAGGCTCTTTTAGTCAATTACAAGTCTCAGTCATCATCAGCTACTCAAAACGTTCCCTGAGCTCAGTTTCAGATCAAGCCTTCTTGACTTCCTTGACAACCGGTGCTGCCTGAGGTTCGTTGCATCTGCACATTGGATAGGCGAGTGATTGATTGATGAAAAGGCTTACAAGATAAAGATGCAACATCACAGCTGCAACAACGCGATCTGTTGATCTCAAACAGTATGCCTCTTTTGGTTGCGCTGTAGGACTTTCTTGCAAGATGCAGCGAAACCAATCGTGGATGCAAAGGCTGTTCTCGAGTTTCACCCGCTCTAAGTGATGCAAACAACAATTGCATCGTTGCACAGTCATCAGCCAACATCTCCATTCTCTCTGTTCGCTCTCCCCCAAAAATGGGTCGTTGGTCACGATTGAACATTTGAATCCATCCCATGGCGTTTGCTTCACAACCTTTGAGTCTCTGAAATTGGCACCGTTGCAAAAGGTTGCAGCCATTCTCCTTCCTTGATGACGTTTTTGAAGTCCTTGATTCCATTCTAGTCGCCTTTTTGTTTCGTATTTTGCTTGGGAACCATTTTGCCCTTCCCAAAATTCTCTCATGGCATGATAGTACATCGCCACATCTCACGTGTGTACTTCTCCTGATTGTAAGAAGTGGCACAATGCATCGTGGATCGTGTGTCACAAATTGCCAAGTCGCCCGCCTGCCACTGCCAAGAAACCTGCAGGGAAACTTCCCCCCAAGGCGCTTGGATAATGAGAAACCTTGGGCCAGGACTTCAGTCCGGACTTCTTATTATACATGATTATATATATATATAATGTATAAGAATAGTGGGATACAAAAAAAGCTAGGGTATACAATAATGTACCAGTAGTATACTATGATATATGATGATATAGCTATAGAATATGATCAACAGTGATCTTATTCTCAATCTATACATGTTATAGAGAGAGAGAGAGAGAGAACCGTCAGTGTACAAAGTTAGCCAAATTAACGGATACAGACCATAGGTTCTCCCATGCTAAGCTACCAAGACGCTGTGTACTTCGGAGACGTCGCATGAACCAAGAGCTCTTGCAAGACGGACACCTAAGCGTGGTTTTTGTGCACATCAAAAGCTTTGAAGAACTATCTCATGATATTTCATGCAATAAGACCTATACTTCAACAAGATATGACCTGAATTGACCTGATATGATTTGACATGATGTCACAATAAATCATATGGTGATTCAAAGTGCTTAAAAATGATACCAAATGATATTGCTTGCCTTCCATACAGAAATTGTTTCTTCCTGCTCAGACACTGAATCATCTTCCTCGCCAGTCAGCTCATGCCACTCAAGTTTTCCAGGATCAACTTCCTCAGCTGCGCTTATGTTAATTCAAGCTCTTGCCCATCACCTGAACTGATGACAGGTCATGAACTGTCATGAACCATGAGACCATCACACCGCCAAAAAAATCGGGCACTTTTTTGGATGTCATAGCTTCCAAATGAGTTTCCATGATGATTCGTTGATAAGTTGATAAGGATCCTCTTGTGGGTTTCAATATAACAACCTCCATATGATTGGGCAATATATAACTTATATATACTTATATAACATTATGTAGCAATATCATTACACACTCAAAAAAAATGTTGCTCAAATTCACATGTATCGAACTCTTTTCGAATAAAACAAACACCAACACATTCTTCCGACCTGACACAAGCCCGACTCGGTCCAGATCGAAACAAATCGAAAATTCTCAACCTCTCAGCCCTGGCACTTGGTTTTGCGCAATGACAAAGCAGGTGCTGGAATTGATGCCATAAATGGCACGTTTTCCCGTCTCCGGATGCTTCAACGACAAGGGCACCCGTCGCGGTGGGTTCCTTCGACGTTCCGCATCAGTGAGCATTGGATAGTCAGGATTTCGCTTTCGCAGCTTGGCATCATGATGAGCTAAGCTGCAGATGCAATCCATTTTCCTTACCAACTTCTGCAGGAATCCGGCAGGCAAACGGGATGGGATGGGAGTTTTTGGGATGGGTTGGTTGCTTCAGGTAGGGGTATATTCAGGTAGGGGTAGGTATTTTTCCTGTAAAAAAAGCTTGGAGATTTGCCAGGTAAGAATTCTGATACCTTTTTTCTGATTTTGATTTTTGGTCCCCCAACTCCAACCAAGACTGAAAATTGAAAATTCATGGAAAATTGCTGTTAGTTGTTTGCAACTATAGATATACATACATATTTTTTTACAACACGAAACAAATGGACTGAATAACAGTCACATGGATTCACATCATTAAAAATGTTCAATCCATGGATCAAGAGGTGTTGCTGCTTCTCTGTGTCTAGTGATTCCCAAGCTGCCGCAGCATCAGAAAAACAGGTGGCTCCACCAACAACTGGCGCTTGACGGCAATATAAGGCAGTGCCTCACAGTTTACTAACTAGTTGATGGCAACCAGAAATCCGGCGAATTAACCAGTTGAGGTTGGTAGTTTATCCCATTATTTACAGGGTTTATAAATTTCGGGTGGTTGGGAATGGGATTTCTGAACCATCAATAGTAGTTGGTGGTTGAACCAACCCCAATTGAACAATACGCTGCATATACGCAAGTCAAATTGGATCATGTCCCGAAGGATCGAGGGTGAAAATAAAAGATATTTGAAACCACCACCTAGCTTAGGTGAGCCACGAAAATAAAAAAAAAACACTTGTGACATTCCATCATACTGCTTGTTTAATAGGGTTTTTTTTATAATGGCTTATTATTGTTATATTTTTCTGTAAAACTGGGTAGTATAATGATTGATGCCTTTTTTGAACCCAACCAACCGGGGTGTTGATCACTGCTCCAAGTGATGAATCCTCAAGTGTCATGAATTATCAATTATCAACCCCAAACCAACCCAATGCATTCTGTACACCCCCGAAATTTAACAATAGCCCTTGAAAATTGATGAAAATTGATGATTGGAGGACTAGTTTCCTTTTGAGATTGCCTATTCTTAGGGACTATGTTCAGTTTCCGGGGTGTAATCAATTGCAAAATCCCTCAAGACTTGCCCCGACACAACTTTAACATTTGTTTTTGATCCTCCTCCAAAATATGCGTCATGGAAAATGATAGGAAAAAAATCAATTTCTTGAAAATCTCTACAAATGAGAAGAAAAAAACAAGTCTGATAAAGTTTCCTTTGTACGGAGTTCCGGGAAAAGTACAAAAATGGAAGGTTCATAGCATGGGATACATGGGTAGCAACAGCAGAACAGTGCAACCCCGCAAGTGTCTACGCAAGAAGAGTCTTATGAAGTACGATGTGTTTGGAAGTGCACTTGATGTATGTGATATAAGTACATGATATGATAAGTACGTGATGTATGTGATACCAGACCTTACGGCTTTTACGTGCTGTGATGATAGTGATGCTATAAGTATATACATACAAGTATATACATTGTAATTGATAACTATTATGATGATGGCTGTAACAATCATAATGATGAGAGGTATGATAGCGTGTCAATATGATACTACAAATAGATATACACATAGTCGAACATTGAAATATATGTAGAGAGAGACAGTCTATGGAAATATTCTCAACTTATCACACTTCATAATACAATATACAATCAATGTACGCTGCACATGCACACAAATCGAAGTCTTCACACTACTTGCTTTTTGCATGTGGACGCTCAAAAACCACCTTCCGTGAAATTCTGTCGCGGCCTGCTTCAGGTGTCTCTTTAAATGTGCCATCGGTATGCCACACGGGCAAACGCTCTGCTGGACGATATTGGCAAGAGCCATCATGCGCAAGCACGTTCTCCTCCGATTTGGCACTGCTGGTGGGGAATCATACTGCAAGCAGTCCTTGCAACGAAATTAGGATGTGGCTGAATTGGTTTTTTGTTTCATTCCACTCTATAAAGTCTATAAATCCTTAAACCATGTCACTTGAATCTGGTTGCTATGACGTTTAAAAAAAAATCGCTCGAAAATCATCTTTCTCTTGACTGCCTTTTCAACGTCTCCCCCAACCTTCAGACCTTCGTGGAAGATGGCTGTGAGATGAGCTTTCCAGTTCCATCCCGTACATTTCCAATACGAAGAATGCAGCCACCTGACCCGAAGTTCACGGATTTAGAGAATCTGTGAGGCTCAAAATTTCCGTTGACTTCAAGTCATTTTTGGCATCAAAAAAGCATCTGAACAATATCTACTACTGTAATCACTACAATCACCGAAAGGAAGAAATGACTACAATCACCAATTAGACTGGAAGTAAACAAAAAAATTGACAAAGAAAACAATTAATATACGTACGTATATCAAAGTTTAATCTAAAAAACCTTTAAAACAAAAAAAACCTTCAAAAGCATCTATGAGTCCCCAAATCCATCCGCATCCGGTGATTCTCGCCGCACCCCCCACCTGGACCCAACTTCGCATGCTCACGTCCCGCTGGCACGGGACCCAATGGTCCAAAGTGACGACTGAATGAAGCAAAGCTGTCAGGAGTGAGATCTGTCAATCCCCGCATCACCAGCCTCAAACGTTTCCAATCGTGGAGTCACAGGTGTCGATGATTTTTTTCGAAACTTGGCCGGAGAATAAACATATGGGTAGTACAAACCTCCCTGAAACTAACAAAAAAGTTCACCCTGAAAAATTAAAGGTTGGAAGATGATTCATTTCCTTTTGAGAAATTTCTTATTTTCAGGGGGCGTTTGCTGTTCGTTTTGGGTGGAGGATTTTTTCGATTTCGCAAGTTCTCCATGGCGCTTCACAACTTGGAAGTTACATCTTCTTGTGCCCGGAAACAGTCCAGCTTGCAGCCATGTGCGTCGCAACATTTGACATAACTCTGGATTTTCCAGGTCCATGGCAGTGATGTTCTGAATGAGAGCTCCAAAACTGCCATTGAGAAACCTTGGGATGAATCCAGATTTCCATGACAAAAGGGCCGGCACCAACCATTTTTTTGCCAAGTGGTCACAAACATACACCCCGGAAGTTTAACAATT
The DNA here is from genome assembly GCA_000507305.1 of Breviolum minutum Mf 1.05b.01. NCBI lineage: Eukaryota > Dinophyceae > Suessiales > Symbiodiniaceae > Breviolum > Breviolum minutum. The sequence continues at coordinate 58,108 of DF241716.1, forward strand.
CGCCCTTGAAAAAATGATGCTTGGAAGATCACTTTAAATCACTGTCCTTTTTGGGATTGCTTATGTTCAGGGCTATGTTAAACTTCCAGGGAGTAGGACCTTCGATGTTTTCAAAAAAAAACAAGACATCTCGCCATGAAAAACAATCATCCAGAATGTATTTTCTCAACAATCATTTCAATTCCACCACCGGCAGCTTTCACCCACCGGTAAAGATGATAGCTTTGAAACTCTATCTGCAGGCTCGGAGTGCTGTAGCTTCTGAACCTGTCAAGTTTGCTGTCAGAGTTCTAGGGCCGATTTTCACATCAATAAATTCACGAAAATATCAATATCAATCTGTATGAATAATATAAATATATAATAATGTATACATATTATATAAGTAATTTAGTATATTCAATTATATGTATATCAATATATCATAGAGCCGATATGTCATGTTAAGAAAATTGCTGACCCCCAAAAAAAGGTCCATTAGAGGCACCCTTTCAAAAATCAAAAAAAACACCTCCAATCCCGCAACGAAAACCACCTCTGCAGGCCTCGGCAGTCCCCTGAAGGGACGGAAGCAAAAGCGCCCCGACAGCAACATGGCGGCGCAACAAAGGCCGAAAGACCGGGCGCCGAAACGTGGCGTTCGTTTCTCACGGCGTTTTTGGTCGTTGGAAGAAGTTTCCTTCGGGTTTTTTGTTGAGCTTTAAAAAAAAGGTCAAACTGCAAAACAAAACATATCTAAAAAGGGTGCCGCAGAATTGTTCCCATGATACAAATTCCTCTCCAGTTGTGCAGTTTGTTGGTTTTTCTTTCAAACTTCCGTGTGTTTCCTTCTGTTTGTGTTTGAGTTGCTCCAAGGTGCTACAAATGAAAACAAGAAAAAAGGAAAAAACCCATGGGAAATGGCGATGAGAATCACTGGTTTAACATCTAAGGTTTCGGCTCGGAGCTTGGCAATAACCTGTGGGTTGCCATAAAATCTTGGTTGGTTAATCTTGTTGATGGCAACCAGAAATCCGGCGAGAAAACCAGTTGAGGGACAGGTAGTTGAAATCCCACTATTCACAGGGGTTTGGGATACATCCCAGGTGGTTGGGAATGGGATTTCTGAACCATCAACAGTCAGGATCCGGGATCGTAAGGACGGCATATATAACAACCCTTGCTGACATAGGTTAGTTTCAAAGGTTTCAAACAATCCCATGTTTGAAAGACTCAATAATAACAAGGTGTCTCTAGTCACTCTTTGACAATTCGATGTAATCTTTCTTTGCCTATCCCATCATTTTCCCATCATTTTCTCCATGATTCCTCTCCTTTCATGGTATCCCACCGTGGAGGTTTCATGGTATCCGGCAGCCCAAAAATGGCCACCATTTGCTGGGTCGGAGCACCGGATTGCCCTTTGCGCACTTTGCCACCCGAATCTCCTTAGCTTGCAGGTTTTGAACATCAAAAACGAAAGGAAGGCTTCCCAGTTCCAGCGAAAATGTGTACAAAAAAATAGGTCAAAATCGGAATAGACACAACCAAATCGCCCAAAATGATCAAAACTTCCAGTTGTTTCGGGCACTTTTGTGACGACAACTCTGGGCAACGCTGACTGAAAGCCTCTTGGCTTCATTGTAAAGGCCATAGTCGAAACTGCCCGCCGGTGTGGCGGTGTGGCAATGGCAATCTGGAATTTCCATGGGGATTTGCTGGATATGATATAATATATATATATATATATGTATATACAGTACACGTATTTATATATATATATATATCTGTGTGTATACATACCAGCTCCAAAAACAAGTCACTATCTATCTTGATTTTGTGTACCCGGGACTCTAACTCTATACAGGAAAATTACAGTAACACACACACACACACACAAAGGATCATAAATCCGTTATGTCAAAGTATGTCATGATCTATCATTTATTACGTCATGGGAGTATCTGCAGCAAATACATATGTCTGGGCCAAAGGTGCACTAGTCAAAAGCAAATCAAGCTCATTAAAAGCTCAGGATTCTTTCAAGCCATGCAAGTCTCCACTGCCAACAATCTCACATGATATGAGAAGCATATCCAGCGGAGAACTAGAACTCAAACATAAGCTCTTGGGGGCAGTTTTCTTGTTCTGTTTCTGATGCTTTCTTCGCGAAAATGGATCGTGTCTGAAACCCCCTGACACTCTTTTTTCTTTTTTAAGAGCCCAACTGTATCTTAAGAAGTTTTAAGTTCAAGAAAACAATGTGTGCATTTCCAAGTTACATGGGAACTCCCTAGCCGCCATGAATCCCTGCCTGTTTTTCACCTCGAAACGAACCCGCCTCGGTAAAGAATGCAACACGAAATAGCACACTTCGTAGCTGCCAGCCAGACCCCTGAGCTACTTCAATTCAAAACCTTACCAAAAAAACAACCAACCACTTCACCGAGCAACAACATCATCAAATTGCATTGGTGTTTTGTTTCGGATTCAGAGATTTCTTCTCCAAATAAAGCTTCCCCCTTGATCAAAACAATAATTCACGGAAATATTGACTACACCTCCCAGCCGTGACCAGGATTACTAAATTTAGCTTCGGGAAATGTCAAGCCAAACCTTCAATTGTGCCACGGGCAGGCATCCGGCCGCCCGGATGGGTAACCCTGATCTCAGGCCATAGCAATGCCGAAACATCTCGACTGCCCAGATCCGACTCGGTCGGAATTTCCAACATGGCCTACATAACGCGGGAACGCGGGAGATGGAAGGAGTCCAGTGAAACACCAGGAAACGGAAAGACAAACATTCCAATCAAAATGCAATCAAAATTCAATCTTAACATATCTAAACAGTATTCAAACCTTTATCAATCATATGTATCGCTTCATTTCGCTTCTAAGAAAACAAAACCTCTAAACAAAAAGTCACCTCAAACGTTACATGTCAACATGTTGTGTTTCTCTACAACACCCCCGGGGGCGATGGGCCTCATGATGTTGGTAAGGTCGGACATGTGTGCTTAGCAAGGGACGTGCCTCAGAAATCCAATGGAAATGTCATCTACAGATGGAATGGATATGTCACCCAAGAAATGCTGGTTTAGTATGCTAGTTGGTGATTGAACCAACCCATCTGAAAAATATGCCCAAGTCAAATTGGGATCATTTTTTGCAGGGATCGGGGTGGAAATAAAAAATATTTGAAAAACCACCACATAGTATATCTTGTCATCACAATGATAAGGATGAAGAAGTCAAAACTAAACACTAGCCAAACACCCATTCCTATTGTTTTCCAATTAATGATTTGTTACATGTTTGACATTTTGACCCTTCCTCCCATGTGCAACCTGGCTCTATGAACTTCCAAACAGAATCTGGTACTTGTTACGGACCCGTTTCAACTTATGCATTTCGAGGAGATTTCGCTCAGCCACTTCGCTCAGCCACACTTGGTTCTGACTTTTTCACGACTTCAAGACTAAGGTCAGCTCCGTTTCGAGATTCAGTCCTTACAATCAACAAAAAATACGAACAATTAATCAAACAAAAAGTTGCCTCAAAACCCCATGGATCCATCCATCCTTGGAAAAAAAACAAAAACCTATGGCGACAAACATTGCCAAAAAAAAACACCAGGAAATCCATCGTTGGAAAAAAACATCGGACTCCGAGGGCTTCGACCCAAAGTACAAGCCAGTTGAAGCGCTGAACGTGCAAAATCCTACCGGGAAAATGGTACGAGTACCATGGCAAGGTGCCAAGGTTGAGCCATCATCCCAAAAGATGGAAACTTCATCTTCCAAACCATCCATTCTTGGGAATTTTGCTAAGAAATTTTATCTTCCAAGATTCCAAACCATCCATGTTCATAATTTGCTATGTTTAGTTTTCAGGAACCTTCAGCTTATGTCCTTGGTTTCCCTGATTTTGTGTTGAAAGGCAGAGATTTGATGGCCAAGATGGTCAACTTCTGAATAATCACGGCAGCCAAGAAAAGCAAGGATTTCATTGTGATAATATTACTCAGAATGTAGCGAATCTACAAATATATATGAAAATATATACAATATTTTGTCGTGGTACACACAGCCCCACCAAGATCACTAGCCAGTCCTCTATAACAATCACAGCAGACATACGATCAAAAAGAAGTGACTTGGCAACCTAGGCACAAATGGCACAGGTTGTATCAATCTGCGTCCACCCGTGCCACCACTCAGACCGTCAAGCCGCCAAAATGGTGGCAGATCTGGATGCATACGTAATAAGTTCTACCTTTCAAACCCATTTTTAAAAGCTACCTTTCTTGAAAGAATCATTGCATCATCACCAATCACCAATCATCTGCCTTTGTTGGTAAAATTGGTAAAAATCTTCAGGACAGCAAAAGGACAACTTAATCTCAGCTGGAACCTCGTAATCTTCTTCCGTCAATGGTGACCTACAGCGGCAGGCGACATGCCAAACACTTGGGATGATGCTTTGAGTGTTAAATTCACAAATAGAAAATCACTCTGTCAGAATAGGATACAAAAGTATGGAATAGAAAATCACTGTGTGATGACTGTTTCCACACAAAAGTAATTCAACATGATCAATACTGGTTGGTTAATAGGGATCCTTATAACGGCTTCTCATAATCCCTATATGTATATCCAACCAGGGTCATGTTTCATTCCTCAACTCAACTAGAAATCTTCCAAGTCCCGAGCTTCATATCTGTTTGGTTCAGCACCACACGCGTGTAGTAATTGTCACCTGCAGCATGCGAAACAGTATCTGGTTGGTGCTGAAAAATATTGTATAGTCAAAATTGGGAATCTTCCCCAATTTTCGGGGTGAAAATAAAAAATACTTGAAACCACCCACCCAGGTATCCTCAGTCAGTCGTTGTCTCACATCTGTCAGACTCTTGAACATACAACATCCCAATGGATGTTAGTTGAGACCAAGGCCATAAATATGCGGATCTTCCCTCAATACAAAAATATGTCAAAAAGCAACGATCACCAAAATGTATGACATTTTCAGAAGGATTTTCAAAAAAAAACACTAAAATATGAGTTTTTTTCGGAATGATTTTTTCGCCATCAACAATGATGGCTTGGCAACTCATGGAAAAATTCAGCTCCATGCGAAAGGCGATACCCTGGCACACCGAGGACAGAATCCTTGGGGATTCGCAGCGGATTCGCTGATGGCAGCATATCAAGCCGTGACTGATGTGACTTGAGGATGCTGCAATATGCGCTGTGGGTGACCACCACCATCCCAACCTCAAAAACCGCCCCATTTTTTTAGGATTCGACTTCGACCAGACACATCAAGAGATTTTGTTCGAAACCTTTCCATGACAGCGTTTTCCAAACCGAGGAACCTTTTGTGCTGACCACCGACACAAATAGCAAGAGCCTCCGAAGGCGAGGCTGATTGGATTTCGATTGCTAGACATCAAGTTTTGGGGTGCCGTTTTCCCTGACTCGAAATATCCAACTAAACGGCCCAATGGAATTTGGCAGAGTGGATTGATAGATCAAGATCATCGTTAGGACCCTCTGCCAAAAAAAAACATCATGCTTGTCTTGCTTGAAAAACGCAATCCCCGTGGCCTCTACATTTGCAAGGCAAGTTGCCTGGCATCATCCAAAATCTGATTGATTTGTAACGGAAAAAAACAAACCAAGGCAATCAAATTGAGCTCAAAATTAATGGGCTAAAATTGCATGGGTAAAATCTAAATCATCAACCCTCCAAAAAATTCCCCGCTTCGGTGCTCCCAAACTTATGTATTTAACTTCAGTTTTGAGGGCCCCACAAATGGGTAAAATCTAAATCATCAACCCCCCCAAAAATTCCTCACTCCAGTGCTCCCAAACTTATGTATCTAACTTCAGTTTTGAAGGCCCCACAAATGGGTAAAATCAAATCATCAACCCCCCAAAATTTCCCGACCCCAGTGCTCCCAACTTTATCTAAAATCTAACTTCAGTTTTTAAAGGCCCCCACCATCTCATGTCGAAGCTGGCTCCAAAAACGAGACCAAGGATCACCTTGGTGGTCTGGATCGATAATGCAAAAAACCCTTCTCAAACCCTATGTTTTTTGGAGGTACTGGATCAGTACATGATCATCATTGTGCATGTACCAAGTGGATCAGTGTTGGTTGTAGCAGTTTTTGGATGTTTTTGGTTCATCCTCTCCGAGAACTCTTTTGCAACGACACCTTTGGCGTCGTTGTTTTTGTGAATCTGCCTGGATTTTTCATGATTTTTCCAGCAGTTCATAAAATACCCGGCACTACACAAGGGTACTTGTCATATACAGGAAGTGCAAATGCTGCAATCACTAGGCACGGGCTTACCACAAGGCTTAACAGCAAAAAGTGCCCAGCAAACTCACACTTCGTTGAGAGCACCTCCCGAGCTGCGCTTCGATGTCAAAGCTGATCATTTTGGAAAAAAAATATACAACAAAACTCAATTCTTTGAAAGGGCAGGGGGGTCATTTTCAAACACATTCCGAGGGTCATTTTCAAGCACAGAGCAGTTTAGAATCATTTTTTACTGCCAGGGACATCAGGGCCCCAAGAAGCTGAGGGTCATTTCCAAACACACGTGAGGTGTCATTCTCAAACACAAAGACACAACAGGTGGGTCATTTTCAAACACAGGCATACTTTCTGACGGCAGGGACAGCATTTTCACGACGTTCACAAGGTTTTCTTTCACATGAAAACTACGCGATAACATCTCAACCCTGTAGGATAACAACGGGGGGGACTGGGGTTTAGGGACTGGACTGGGGTTTGGCCTGTTTTGGGTCGGGCTCCGCGGAAGTCATTTTCAAACACACAAGGGTCAATTTCAAACACAGGCATGGCAAGGACAGCAATTTCACGGCGCTCCCAAGGTCTTGATTTGCAAAGGCATCCTCTAGGCTTAAACTGGAGACTGGGGTTGAGGGTGGGGACTGGGGTGGCGGAAGGGTTTGAAAGTGTCAAAGCAACATTGTAGCCGCACATATGTCTTTATATGTAAAGGCATCCTTTAGGCTTAGACTCGGGGGGGCTGGGGTTTAGGGTGGGGACTGGGGTGGGGGAAGGGTTTGAAAGTGACGAAGCAACATTGTAGCCACACATATGTCTTTATATGTATATATATGTAGCCAAACATATGTCTTTATATGTAAAGGGGAAGGGTTGAAAAGTGACAAAGCAACATTGTAGCCACACATATGTCTTTATATGTAAAGGCATCCTTTAGGTTTAGACTGGAGGGGATTGTGGTTTAGGGTGGGGACTGGGCGGGGGAAGGGTTTCAAATGCCACGCCTGTCCTGTCACGTGTATATACATAGAAGGTATATCCAACCACTTCTTTCCAAGTGCGCCTGCCACGAGAAATGGACCACGCATTCGGTTTTGACCCCCCACGTTCGGTTTCGACCCTCTCCACAATGCCACGCCTGACACGTATACACAGAAGGTATATCTAACCATTTCTTTGAAAGCAACAGAGCCACACAGGAAAACACCAAAGGACATCGTCAAAAGCGCTGCGCCTGCCACGAGAAATGGACCGCGCGTTCGGTTTTGACCCCCCGGCGTTCGATTTCGACCCTCTCTATTTTGGCATGTTCGCGTTCGGTTTCGACCCCCTGTCCTCAAAAGAGGACCTAACATTGCGCGTTCGGTTTCGACCCCCGGGACGCGTTCGGTTTTGACCCCCAGCCCCTTTGAACATGTGGTTGAACTGCAAGGATGGTCAAGGGATTCTTAAGTAGACCCTGAGAGGACACATTTCAGGCCAAAAACAATATAATAATAAAGAATTGAAATCAGTTGCTCGAACCACCTGCTGCTGACGATACTGCCACGTTTTTTCTCCAAAACTGTTGAACTGATGTTTTGAGAGAGTCATGTGGGGAACAGAGAGACACGAACATGTCAAAATATTCGATGCTTCCTCAGATCCCTCCACTATCACAAAACTACCACAATCAAATGCATAGCACTTCGCATCCCCTCACAGAAGTGGAAGGCTTGGGATAGTTTGAGTAAAGGTGATCGATTCCATGATGGTCTCTTTTTTGGATCCGTCCCCTTTTTTTACAGTGTTTTTGTTGGCTAAGTGTTCCGTTTGTTCGGATCTTTGGCACAAATTTGGCACCTGCACGGCACCACTTTGCAAAATGGCCAGGGATAGGAATAGCCCCACATACAAGCCCAGTGTAAGCTCACCTGGAAGTACTTGTCCTTCTTCTCCAAAGCTCGTGGTAAAATTCAACACGGCAAATCGCATGGCATCCAATAAGTAGATGGCACCCAAGGATGCCAGCACAAGTTCTGCTATGACCCCTAGCCATGCCAGTTGAGTCTCATGTTGTTTGATAGCTTTTATCTTCATCCATCGTTTCAATAAACAAATTCTCCTCAGCAAGAATCCTGCAAGGCGGGTCAAAGCACACATTCCAAAAAGCAAGGATAGGTGCAAACCTGTCAATGCTAGAAGCAATGTCAGAAGCACCAGCACGATCAATGTAGCGATGCTGGATTGGCATTGCAACTCTTCATCAGGAATTTTGCTGTAGCGTTGAGATAACAAGATTCTGCCAAATAACAGTTGTACACACAAACAAGGAAATGCATAAAGCCACACAGCCATGCCATCTCTGCGATACCAATAACCAAAATTGCTTCCCACACAAGCAGCAATTGCAAAGGAAACCAGGAGTCCAGTTACAATGGAGGCAAAATGGTGCAAAGACAAAAAGGTCAAGTTGACCCCGACTGCAACCCTGTCGCTTGGGTCCGCCTGATAGGCCGTAAAGCCGATAATGAAGATGATGGCAATGCCCAAAATACTGTAGAGCACCGCCATTGTTGTGGGGGTCAATAGCAACATTGAAGAGGCTAGCAAGTCGATGGTATAAGCACTTCCAGAAGGATCAGAATCATCTTTAGCCCATAAATCCAAGATCTCTTGGTTTCTTGTTACTGCCTGACTCACTCCTAGAAAGTTATCTCCATGAGCTTGCAAATTTCCGGAAACAATGTGGCTGAGTCCATCATAGATTGTATGATATGGACATCGGTCTTCCATCATATACATACCGATACCTGGTAGGCCATATGTTTCTCGTAACCTTGTTCCATCAGTGTTCATATCTTGCCAGGGATGAAAATCACGTAGCAAAATGCTGGTGTGGGGATGCAATGCACCAGCATGATAAGCAAAGGCAGCAGCTTTTTCACCTCCAAGGCGAGATCGGTTCCCAGCCCTTTTAAACTTAGGGGAATGGTTGGTCTGGGGTGTTTTTTGTGGGGAAATGGGGAAAATACTTCTGAAATACTCAAACATTTCAACTCACAGAATCCAAAATTCGTGAATGAAATTGAGAGACATGTACTGTAGTAGGATTTCTGATACAAAATCCCATGCTTTGGCATGAGAAGAACACAATGGAAATACCTGTGTACAAAAAGCAGTTACCTACTAACATATCAAAAAATGTCACATCTCAAATTCATGTCATCTTGACCACAAAGGACGTTGTGTAAACCCACAAAGGAACCCCGACGTTCCGAGCCGAAAACAAGCCGCCACACCTGATTGTGAATCACCAAATACTGCCAAGGCATGACCCCGGGAGCCACTTTGGTCCATCTGCAAAAAGAATCCTACATCCTGGGCCCATGCGCTTGAAGTCATGAAGGAATCAAGTCCAACACTGCCATGTTCCTCACCATTTGTCAGAAGCAGAATAATATCAACCATTGGTGCTTCAGGAGCGGTTGCTAATGCACGAAATGTTTCCAGAACTGCTGCACAACCAACAGCATCATCTGCCATTCCAACACCCATTGAATTTAGATCTTCATCTGCTACACCTTCAGGTATCACTGAATCAAAATGTGCAGTTAGCAACATGGCCTTGCTATATGAACTATGGGGCTCTTTCACCCGCAAGCGAGCTGTCACGAAGTCATATGATTTTTCCACATCGGACCAACCTGCAATTCGGCCGCTGTTACTTGGAAGTTGTAGCTCTACGACGACATGATTGGAAGCTTCTTCAGCGATCAATTGTATGGCTTCAATGAAGAGGTTAAAAACCGCTTGGTTGGAAGGAGCTGCTCGATACCCAGAGGTCGATACCCAGGCTCCATACTTGTAGATCACAGGGTGAGGGCCTTCAGGGATCGGCCCAATTCAGGACTTGGATTCGAATCCAACTGCAAAGAGGGACAAATTTTGAAAAACATGGGGATTCATTGAAAGGTCATCCAAAACTGTTCAACACAAAACTAGTTGTTTGCAGGTCAGTCGAATGCCATTTGTTCCCCAATAGTTGATCTTGTTTGCCCATTTTCAAGTATCTAAAGGAACCTATAGTTTGAATGCTGGTGAGAGTAGACCAAGCTCTCTCTTCAGAGAAGCTTCCTCTTCCCGCAGTTGAGGCTGTCGGCTGTGGGAAGGTATTGCGTGACACATAGACTGCTAGAACAGGACTGATCCATGCCAATAGAACAACTAGCAAAGAGAAAATGGAGGTACTTCTGCTGATTCCAGGATCTCTGGTGTACTGAAGGCAGCAGCAACATCTGCCTCAGTTGACTTCTGATCAAATGGAAAGATGTGATCAGCAAAGGATCCACACAACAGAAACAACAAAACAACTGAAAGGGCAAGAAGCTACAAAAACGACAAACAACAAACAGTAACAAACGACAAAACCCAGCAGGTCACGGCAGTCGGATGCATCTTCAATCCATTTCTCACCACGGCTTTCAGCTGCTTCGGGCTCGGCTTTGCCGAAGACTTGTGCACTGGCCATGGCGATGCAAAGACACCTTGAAGGAGCCTGAAATGCTGAGCTGTCAAGGTAAGTGTCCTCCTCCTCGTCCTCCTCCTCATGATGATCATGATGTTTGTTCTCATTTATGGACAACAACATCCACAGGGCAGATTGTCATAGCTATCGTCAGTACTGTGCCCACCCGCCCTATCTGTGTTCTCAATCAACAAGAAGTATATTATAAGTGCCAAACGCACAACACCAGCTCTGTTTGACCCATTAGAAAAGAGTTGGAACACAGGATTCATGTCCAAATATCACTTAAACATACTCAAACATGATGCACTTCAATGTGGGACACGTTTGTGCCATGCAAATCTTAGCTCCCCTGCGAATATGGGTAACAAAGACCTTGGAATTCGAGACCCTTCAAGTAGCAATGGAACATTCCCTGGTTTCACTGCAAAAATACGTCCTACCCAAAACAATATGTTATATTATATATTGTTCTATTTCAATATATTTCATATGTGCTGCTGTTGGAAAAAAAAAATATCTCGAACCACCTGCTTGATTTTTTCACAAAATTCCCCCAATCGACCTTCTTCACCTGTCAGCTTAACACCATCAAACCTTTTTAAAAAAAATGGTATAAATTGCTTAGCCTCCAAGGACCTGACGTTGTCCCGGAATAACCACTCTGGGCATGGATTTGAGTCGATGATTTTCCATCAACACCGGGGGTGGACTTTGGGTGCCCCAAACCCAACGTTGCATGCGATGTCCCAACAAAGCTCGCCTGACATTTTGCAGCTGTTTTCCGGGGGGGGGCATGGCATTCCAGCTTTTCCCCGGGTTGTTTGGGGAACGATTTTTCCAATGATACTGCAAGGTTTATTGGGAAATCCATGAATTCAATGTGGTTAACCGAATTTCTGACCATGAACAGGGATGTAGGCAAAGGATTTAGGGGCCGTTTAGAAGACCGATGGATTTGCAAAGGATTCTTTAGCAAAATAATTCCTTCTTCGGCAAATTTCAGGAGTGCATCCCCAGATTTTGTCAGCACACGCTGACAAAAAATGCAGGGTTTTCCACATAAGTGGTGACTCAACCGAGTTGAAAACAATTAAAACATATGGTCAAACAAGCGAATGTCAAGCTATGGCCCAAGAAACGCAGGTATAGCCCCATACTCTTGAGCAAAGGCATTCCCTCCTGACCAAACAGTCTTGACGAATCATTAGCAGCTTCTTCCATTGAGTTCTAGGTCCAAGTTTAGCATCTTATCATCCAACTCAACACATTCGGTAATCCCCCGTTCCAATTCACAAAAAGGTTTTTGGGGGGCAGAAAAAAAAACAGAAATAAAAGAACAGCAGCAAAAAAACACCCTCATGTCATAATCATCAAAAAATGAACAACATCCCGTGAATGACAACAACAACATCATCATCATCATCATCATCATCATCATCATCATCATCATCATCATCATCATCATCGTCATCATCATCATCATCATCCTCATCCTCGTCGTCGTCGTCGTCGTCGTCGTCGTCGTC